>CM056842.1:6610000-6787500 GCA_029853015.1 Chelidonichthys spinosus
ATTATATACTATACAACGTTCTCTGTAGAAACCAGTGGCGCTGTAAACATTGAGGCTGCGAGACCAATGGCCATCCCATTTTACATAAATAAATACAAAATAATTGGCCTAATATAGCTAAACAGGGGAGCTGAGCTGACTGTTCTGCCCGTGGATGTTCTGTCCGAGCCTGGCCCGACCTATTAACTGCAATTATGAGCCCGAGCACGCTTTAAAACCGACAATTTGAAGTTGTTTGAATGACAGAAATCTGTTTAGAGTGACCTTAATGAATAGCACAACAAGGATGAATCATGTAAGAACCTGCTTGTTTGTTTATTCAGAAATTCTGATCAATGCAATTAATGCACTCGCCAAATCCGACACAAATGTTGTCACTGCCCATGACTAGTTTAAAATGGTACCTCTGACCTTCCTCCAAACTTACTCAATATTAATTTTCCTGTTTTTATTTTTGTCTTTACATCTTCAAGCTCCATGTTGCACTTCAGATACAAATACATGATGTGATGCGTGGGAGTGGACGAGACGATGTGCCTACTTTGCTTTAATATACTTTATATATAATATTTCTGATTATCGTATAGCTTTCTCCCCACATAACTCGGCTAATGAAATAATAATTAACTAAAACAAAATTAACACGAATGATCAAGAGCCCAGCCTGGCCCTGCCCGAGGATAGTGGCAGGGAATATTGGGTCGGGCTGAGAATCTAAGCTCTAGAGTGAATACTCCCTTGAGACAACAATAGTTCCATTGCTAGCCCAATCTAAATGAAGCATTAGGCTACATAGCCTATTTCTGCAGGCATTGGGTGGGCTATCTTACAAGGAAACACATGAAACAGGAGGACCATTTAAACCTTTTATCCAATTAAATCAAAGCCTGGAACTTCAAAATCAACAGAAGAGTTGATTTAGAGGAGCCACATAGCCATGTCGTCGGAACAGACGAAACATCTGGCGGCGCTGAACCGGCTACCGACTTTGGCGCGGCTAACTGCTTAGAGGCTAGCTGTCGGAACATTGACACCGGTAAAGCAGAGCAGCTAGTCATAGATAAGAAGGAGACCAAAGTGTCCACAATTGCAGACCTGCTGGCAGCACAGGGAGAACGCTCACAGTGCCTCTTCAGTGAAGTCAATCGGCTTCTCCGTTTGTACTTAACTGTACCCATGTCCAATGCTACTGCGGAGCGCAGCTTCTCCACCCTCCGTCGCCTGGAAACCAGTCTAAGGTCCACAATGACTGAGCCTGAACAACCTTCACTTCCTCCATATCCACAAGGATTTCACTGGACCTCCAAAAAGTGCTTTTGCTTTTATTTTTTTGCTTTGCCAGCGAACAAAGGGAGCTGTACTTTGGAAAAATCTGAGGAGGATGGAATCGTAGACCATTTAGATAGCATCCCGGCTTTGCGGAACGAGTGAGAAGTCACACGGGCGGCCACGGTCTTGTCTATAAACCACTAGGAGACAGAGGGCATGACAGTGCACCGCCCTATACGAGCGACACCAGGCGCACGCCAGTTGTGGTCAAGGTGCCTGTGATTGAAGTCCCTGATGATCGAGGGATCAAGAATAAACTGCCGAGGGACCCAACAGCACTCCTCTGGGACAAACCTCTCCCAGTCGACCCGATACTAGAACCTTCTGCCACAACAATGAGCATCCAGGATGTGCCGAACAGAGTATGCTCCCACGGGAGGGGCGAGAGGACTGGTCTGGACAGGTTTCAACCGGAACACATGGAAAGTGGGATGGATGCGAAGGGAGGCATGGAGCTTCAGCCTGACAGCAAAGAACAGTCTCAAATTACATAGGGACCAACATTGAGGGGAAGGCTTTCTGAAGGACCTGAGACTTGGCAGAAGCACTGAGCAGAGAAGCACAGGAACGCTTCCATGTACCCCTACAACGGCGCATCTGAGCTTGCACCGAGGGGACTGCAACCTCGACCTCCTGAGCAGGGAACAGTGGAGACTGATAACCAAGAGAGCAGAGGAAAGGGGACATACCGGTGGTCTCAGGTCTCCCTCTCTCTCTCTCTCTCTCTCTCTCGCTCTCTCCTCCCCCTCTCATCCTCCTCCTTCCCTCTCTCTCTCCTCTCTCTTCGCCTCCTCCCTCTCTCCTCTGCCGCCTCCTCTTCCTCCCTCTCCTCCTCTTTGTCTCTCAACGTCTTCAGGGTGTTTAGTCCAGTTAATGGAGCAGGAGGAGGGAGGAGGAGACCAATCAGTTGAGTGAGACAGGTGAAGTCAGGTGAGGCCTCCAGACCTGTCGCTGGTTGTCGTTGTGACAACAGGGTGAAGGATGTGCTGGTTAGTCACCGTGGCGACAGAGAGGACTCCTCTCCTCGCTCTCTGTGAGACCTTCTACTCCGTCGCCATGGATCAACGGCAACAACCTCGCCGTGGCAACCAACTGGGAAATGATCGATGGCCTGAGCTGAGTGGCTGTCAGAGGCTGTGACATCACACAGGGGGCGGGGCTACAGCAGAATGACAGATTAAAAAACACACTGAGGGTTTTTAACATGTTTACACATCAGGTTATTAGTTACACACTGTGATTTTAATATTTAATAATTAATACATTTGAATCAGAACTAAACTAAACTATAATGATCAGTTAATAATTTAAACATTTCTAAAAAGTCTGAAAGTTCTATCCAGTGATTTCTTTTTAAGTACTAAATATTTTCAAAGATATAAATATTAACATATCTGAGTTTTACTACCATCAGGTATCACATATTTATGAAACATTGCCTTCATCAGTAACTTTTTACATTTTGTCAAAACAAATAATTTCCATCACGTTTACACACTTTTCTCTGATGACTGTCGTCTTTCTGTGTGTTCGTAGGTGGTGGTTTCTACGACGGTGAACGTCGATGGCCACGTTCTTGCTGTCTCTGACAACATGTTCGTACACAACAACTCTAAACATGGCCGACGAGCCCGGAGACTGGACCCGTCCGAAGGTACACAGGTTTTATATGTGTAACTATCAGGTCCTCTATGATCCACCAGAAACTGCTGTGGTCTCACGAAAATACAGGAAATGCCCTCAACCTCTTACATTGTCATGGCAACATGTGGATTGAATGTCCACATGATTAAAAATGGTTAGTGACGAGACATTTTACTTTCATCTGTCAGATCATGTCTGTGATACAACTGACTGTAGTGAAGTGAAAATCCTCAAATACTCTAGATACAAGGTCAAAAACAAAAGGGGACCCAGTACTGAACCCAGAGGAATGCCATAGTTTACTTCTGGGGGATAAAGTGGATTAAATCCAAGATTTAGATTCCCAGATTACATTTTGATACATTTGATTACCAACATGCAACCAAAGCCTACTTCTTGGACTACAAATAGTATACAGATGTGTTGATAGAGACCAAACCAGATCTAAATCCTGGATCTTATCAGGGTGAATCAGTGTGAAACATGGCTGATATAAAACATCTGAAGCAGAGATGCTGAAGAGTAACAAGGAGAAAGCATAGTGTGATTCTGTCTGTGGGTAGGAAGACCAGACTCCTCACTGTCCCCAAGGAGGACTGTGCGTGTGCGTTTGTGTCTTTTTGTGGGCCGTTCAGCCTTTTTAATTGCCCTCCTAATTAAAGACCGTAGCCATGGAGACCGCCCCTCCCAATCAGAATGGAGTCTCGTGGGTTTGAACCTTTTCTCTCATTTTAGTGGTTCTTCTTTCTTCTTCTTCTTCTTCTTCTTCTTCTTCTTCTTCTTCTTCTTCTTCTTCTTCTTCTTCACCTCCCTGTTCTCATTTGCCACCAGTATAGTAGAGTTAAAGTATTAGATTAGAAATACCTGGAACCAGTTAAGCCAGTTTTTATCATGAGAAGAGAAACCCCAAAGTCACTTTGGACTCTGGACTCGCTTGTCTTGACTCTGGACTCACTTGATTTGAGTTCTGACTTACCTGTCTTGACTATGGACTGGTCTGTCTTGAGTCTGGACTCACTTCTCTTGAGTTTGTACTCATCTGTCTTAAGTTCTCAACTCACCTGTCTCAATTCCTGACTCACCTGTCTCAATTGCTGACTCACCTGTCTTGAGATTTGACTCACCTCTCTTGAGTCTGAACTCATCTGTCTTGACTCCTGACTCACCAGTCTGGACTCGCCTGTCTTGACTCTGGGCTCACCTGTCTTGAGTCTAGACTCCACTGTCTTCACTCTGGACTCACCTGACTCTGGACTCACCTGTCTTGACTCTGGATTCATCGGTCTTGAGTCTGGACTCGTCTGTCTTGAGTCTGGACTCACCTCTCTTGACTCTTGACTCCACTGTCTTGACTCTTGACTCCCCTGTCTTGACCCTGGACTCAACTCTCTTGAGACCTGACTCACCTGTCTTGACTCTGGACTTGCCTGTCTTGACTCTGGACTCACTTGATTTGAGTTCTGACTCACCTGTCTTGACTATGGACTGGTCTGTCTTGAGTCTGGACTCACTTCTCTTGAGTTTGTACCCATCTGTCTTAAGTTCTCAACTCACCTGTCTCAATTCCTGACTCACCTGTCTCAATTCTTGACTCGACTGTCTTGAGTCTTGACTCACCTCTCTTGAGTCTGAACTCATCTGTCTTGACTCTTGACTCACCAGTCTGGACTCCCCTGTCTTGTCTCTGGACTCACCTGTCTTGAGTCTAGACTCCACTGTCTTCACTCTGGACTCACCTGTCTGGACTCACCTGTCTTGACTCTGGACTTGCCTGTCTTGAGTCTGGACTCACCTGTCTTGACTCTGGACTCGCCTGTCTTGACTCTTGAGTCTGGGCTCACCTGTCTTGAGTCTAGCCTCCACTGTCTTCAATCTCGACTCACTTGTCTTGAGTCTGGACTCGTCTGTCTTGACACTGGACTGACCTGTCTCGAGTCTGGACTCATCTGTCTTAAGTCCTGATTCACCTGTCTTGACTCTGGACTCGCCTGTCTTGACTCTGGACTCACCTGTCTTGAGTCCTGACTCACCTGTCTTGAGTCTGGACTCGTCTGTCTTGACACTGGACTGACCTGTCTCGAGTCTGGACTCACCTGTCTTGAGTCTGGACTGACCTGTCTTGAGTCCTGACTCACCTGTCTAGAGTCTGGACTCCCCTGTCTTCACTCTGGATGTCAGACCCTGCACATACAATGACTGTTGCTCTAAGAGAATATAAATGTGAAGAGTAAAATAGATTATATTAAAGTAGAGTATAGGGTTGGGCCAATGTCCGGTATCACCGGTTAGGTTCTGTGTACGGGCTACACCAGTTTAAGTTATGTACAAACCATTTGGCCTTATGACACATTCTGGAAAGTGTAAAAACATCAGTGACCTGTTCAGCGGCACTACATCCAATGTGCTTTTCATTAGTAATAAGCAGCAATAATGACATGATTAAAACAATATTCTGATTATTTATAAATGGATGGGCGAGTGTCCGAGTTGGCACGGCATGACAGAAATCACATTTCAGTTGAGGTGGGAGATGCGCCGACGTACCTTGTGTTTGTTTACATTGCCATTTTGAAGACATGTTACTAGGCAACCTGCCACCGGAGCATTTAACGTGTTGAGAACATTGATGCGTAGAAGATAAAAAGCCCAAACAAGGCTGCCATTGTATGCAGCAACTTTGATTGTGGTTGAATTGTCGTGTAAATATGCAAGACAAGCAAAAGTTCAGCTTTCATAGTTGTTTTGAAACAGAATTCTGGCGCTTATTGAATACATCACACGGCCTGCGGTGCTGTATCCGTCTCTCTCGTTCTGCAAAGCCGTGAAAAAAAGAGTAAAAAAGAGACACTGTGCGGCATTAGGCCACAAAGCAAAGTTATTTATAAACGGTACAATCGCGGCATGTTTTTGACTCTCCATAATTACGACGCAATCTTCTGTGTAAAAACAACTTGCCATAGGGTTTGCTATGGCAAGTGCGACGCTTAGTGGGAAAGGTCAGTCTAACCGGTTCGGTCTGATCTTTGGCTATCAGACCGGTTTGAAAATGTTTAAACCTGCCCAAGCCTAGTAGAGTAGAATAGGTTATATTAGTGTAGAATAGATTGTATTAGAGTAGAGTAGGATAGATTATATTAGAGTAGAGTAGGATAGATTATATTAGAGTAGAGTAGGATAGATTATATTAGAGTAGAGTAGAGTAGGATAGATTATATTAGTAGGATAGATAGATTATATAAGGGTAGAGTATGATAGATTATATTAGAGTAGAGTAGAACAGATTATATAAGGGTAGAGTATGATAGATTATATTAGAATAGAGTAGAGGTCAGGTGCTGTAATGTCATCTTAAATCTTCAGTGATGAGATTGGCTGCTCAGACCCCCCCCTCACTCTCACACACACACACACACACTGACACACACACACACACACACACACACACACACACACAGCTTTCATTTCACTTTATAATTAATCTGCAGACAAACTTGAAAGGAGAGAAAGTAGTCATTACCGGTGTGTGTGTGTGTGTGTGTGTGTGAGAGAGAGAGAGAGAGAGAGAGAGAGAGAGAGAGAGAGAGAGAGAGAGAGAGAGAGAGAGAGAGAGAGAGAGAGAGAGAGAGAGAGAGAGAGAGAGAGAGTGTGTGCATGTGTGTGTGTGTGAATGAACTAAGCTAAAGCGGATAAAAGCCACGACCCAATTAAATCCTGTTATGAACATGTCTGTGTGTGTGCGTGTGCATGTGTGTGTGTGTGTGTGTGTGTGTGTGTGTGTGTGAGGTTCTCAAGCTGTGGTTCTGGACCCTCTAATAAGTCCCAAACATTTCATTTACATTCAAGCTTCACTCAGTGTGATTTAACCAGATAATGACATTCTGATTACCTGTCTGTCTGTCTGTCTCTCCCCTGTGTCTGTCCCTGTATGTCTGCCCCTGTGTGTCTGTCTCTGGGTATCTCTCTTTGTCCTTGTGTATTTCTATCTGTCCCTGTGTGTTTCTTTCTGTCCCTGTGGGTCTGTCCCTGTGTGTCCCTCGTCCAGCAGCCACTCCTTGTATTAAGGCCATTAGTCCCAGTGAGGGTTGGACGACGGGTGGAGCGACTGTCATCCTGATTGGAGACAATTTCTTTGATGGTCTACAGGTCGTCTTTGGCACCATGCTGGTGTGGAGCGAGGTAACACACACACACACACACACACACACAATTGATACATAATAAGTGGAGACAACAAACAGCCTTCACTTAATATCGTTGTGTTTTCATTGAATCTGACTCTGTCTGTCTGTCTCTCTCTCTCTCTCTCTCTCTCTCTCTCTCTCTCTCTCTCGTCCATCAGTCCCTCATAGCTCAAATGTCTCTCTGTCCCTCCAGCTGATCACCCCTCATGCTATCCGAGTCCAGACTCCTCCCCGTCACATCCCTGGGGTCGTCGAGGTAACACTGTCCTACAAGTCCAAGCAGTTCTGTAAAGGAGCACCTGGACGATTTGTTTATACAGGTAACACAAACCTTTACTCCCTGTGTCCTTACTCATCCTTCTTTCCCCCATTCCATGTCCTCCCTCCCTTCTTGTGTGTCCTCCCCCTTGTTATTTATTTGTCTCTTCCTATCATGTCAGGATAAAACTGAAGTGGAATATAAAGTAAAACTGTAGTGGATTATAAAGTAAAACTGTAGTGGATTATAGAGTTAAAGTGTAGTAGATTATGGCCTAAAACTGTAGTGGATTATATCATAAAAATGTAGTGGGTTATTGGGGGAAACTGTCGTAGATTATCAAGTAAAACTAGTAGACTATTAAGTAAAACCATCCATCCCATCCATCCATTTTCTACCGCTTATCCTGTATTCAGGGTCACGGGGGGCTGGAGCCGATCCCAGCTATCATTGGGCGAAGGCAGGGTACACCCTGGACAGGACGCCAGTCTATCACAGGGCCGACATGTAGAGACAGACCAAGTAAAACCAGTGGATTATAAAGTGAAATTGTAGTACATTATCAAGTAAAACTAGTAGACTATTAAGTAAAACTAGTGGATTATAAAGTGAAACTGTAGTACATTATCAAGTAAAACTAGTAGACTATTCAGTAAAATTAGTGGTTTATAAAGTGAAACTGTAGTGGATTATAAAGTCAAATTGTAGTATATTGGAAAGTGAAACTGTAGGAGTGACAAAGATCCTCTGAGCAACAGTTAAGAGATTTAAACAGGGACAACTTCCTGTTCCACAATAAAGCAGCTGGAATTAAAACCTCTTCAGTATTAAGATCCATGTTGACCTGATGAGGGAAACTCATTAACATCCAGGTTTAACTACTTTCTTACTTTACGTGGAGTCAAACTCTAGATGGAAGCTTTCATCAGCTAATTCTGCTTGGTTTCAACATGCAAATAACACATTTACTTCTGAATGATACTGTTTTAAAAATAGTTCATTATTAGAGAACATTGCCAATATAATATACACACATTATATATATATATATATATATATATATATCCACACCCTTAAGGACACGATGAAAGACAGAGTGAAGATGAGTTCAGATTCCCGCCATAAAAATGTTAACAGGAGAAAAGACAGACTAAACAGTCACACGGGTGATAATAAACTGTCTAACAGTCAACAACACAAGGTCACACACACACACACACAAACACACACACACATACACACACTTGCTAAGCTGTAGATAACACAGACATCTGGAGAGCTAACACACTCTTATAACTGCTGCTTGTTACGCCCTGTGAGCCTTCAAGGACTGAACACACAGACACACACACACACACATACAGACACACGCACACACACACACACGTACACACATACACACAGATACACACGGTTTGTAATGTATAGGAGAGTCAGTCTAAAGCTTGTTAAACGCAGCTGAACCAAGACGGGATTATGATTCATGCACTTCATTCACACACTCACACACACACACACACACACTCACGCACACTCGCTGTGCTCTGTTGCGTTCACTGGCGCTCTGATTTATCGTCTCCCAAGCAGTTTAGGGACAAGGAGAAAACACGATTGTGTCCGACCAATCAGTGAGCAGAGATACACACACAATGCTGCATAAATTAACACCCTGGTTCTGATTGTATTCTGTTTTGGATCAGTCAGCAGGTGGGATTTTAGGTTGTTGCTAAGAGACAATACTCACTGTGTTTGTGGTGATTTAAAACCTCCTTTAGGACCTCTAGAACATGTGAAATGTCTATAAGCCACTGAACACCCTTTAGAACCTCCTTTATGAGTTCTAGAACACATGAAGGGACCACTATAACCCACAGGAAGACCCTTTAGAACCTCCTTTAGAACCTCTAGAACACATGAAAGGACCACTATAACCCACAGGAAGACCCTTTAGAACCTCCTTTAGAACCTCTAGAAGACATGAAACGACCACTATAACCCAATGAAGACCCTTTAGAACCTCTTTTAGGACTTCTACAACTGGTGAAAGGACCACTATAACCCACAGGAAGACCAATTAGAACCTCCTCAAGGACCTCTAGAACACATGAAAAGACCACTATAACCACTGAAGACCCTTTAGAAACCCACTGTAGGACTTCTGGAATATGTGCAAGGACCACTATAACCCACTGAATAAACTTATGAACCTCCAATAAGACCTCTTGAACATGTGTTGTTAGCATCTGAAGAGATCACAGTCTGAGAACGTCATGAAAATAGTTTTAGAACATCTAATTGCTTAATTTCTTCTTCTTCTTCTTCTTCTTCTTCTACTTCAGCTTTAAATGAGCCAACCATAGATTACGGCTTCCAGCGGTTACAGAAGGTCATTCCTCGCCACCCTGGAGACCCAGAGAGACTGCCTAAGGTACCACACACACACACACACACACACACACACACACACACACACACACACACACTCACTGACACACAAATGGTTGTTTATACAAACACACGGACAGAATAACTGATTATTGTCTGTGTTCTTTTCCATCAGTCTCTGTTCTGGTTGGCTGCTCACTCCTGATACTTATCTACTGTGTGTGTGTGTGTGTGTGTGTGTGTGTGTGTGTGTGTGTGTGTGTGTGTGTGTGTGTGTGTGTGTGTGTGTGTGTGTGTGTGTCAGTCTCTATTTTCTTTACATTTTTTATCAGAATTCTTTTAAGTTTTGGACAGAAAGAGATTCATTCTTTGATGTGAACAGATGCTGAGAGTTTGACAATCTGTTGATGTTTGTTGAGTCGCTTGAATGAAGGAAAATAATTATGTTAGACCATACAATAATATTTTAGAACAGCGGTTCTCAACCTGCGGTTAAAGTGCATCAGTGTGTTTGCACCAGGAGAAGTCAGATGGTTGTAAAAAGTGGACCTAAGGACCTTTTCCAGGAGGATCTCTGCAGCTGCCGTTATATGATCTGACATGCTGTTAGCTCTATAATGAAAATCATATCCCATCATGTCTTTAATAATTCCTCTGTCATGGTTTTATTCAATTACCCAATGTGCCGTGTGCTCAGCATGCTGCAGAGTGTCTATAGAACATAGAAACTCTAATAACTGGAAGTAATGGTGATGTTCGACTCCAGCAGACATCTGAACCAGGTCTATTGATCCAGAAAGGACTCTGTGCACCGTTATGATCCAGGTTGTTGAGCTTTGAGGGTTAAACATGTCAACATCCGATCCTGGTTTCAGATCATGTTTCGAAACTCAAAAGCTTTTTTCCATCTAGCCAACATTGTTGATCACTAGAGCATCGAGTCAGATAAAGAATCAGAGTCTTGGTTAGTGGTATATACATATACACACACACAGTTCATTAACTAAACTGCAAAACATAAAAAAACACCACCAACGCCACAACAAGACCGTTGTCCATATTTGCTGTGTCCCAGTCCAGCATCCGTCCTTCAAATATCAGATAAAACAAAAAAAATTGAATCAAATCAACAACACCAGGTTGACTTAACAGTCTCTAGAGGGTTTAACACCTTTTCAACAGGAACGTCAGTGAACGGAGATTTAAACAGGGAGGTGGAGCTACTGAAGTAAACACTGATGAAGATGAGTCAGAACTAGACTGGTATGGTCTGTTTAAGGTGGTCAGGACCTGACTGGGGTGGTCCTTTTAAAATGGGTCAGAACTAAAGTGGTATGGTCCTGTAAAAGGGGTCAGAACTAGACTGGGATGTTCTGCTGACTGACATGACATTCCAAACGCCCAATCACAGAGCTGTGACACACAGTGGATGACACGATTTTTCAGTTGTTTATATGTAAATTAACCAAAACAACATTCATCACTGTTAGCTAACAACACACACACGTGTGTGTGTGTGTGTGTGTGTGTGTGTGTGTGTGTGTGTGTGTGTGTGTGTGTGTAAAGCCCATTGGCAAACACAGAGGTTGAAACAGTCAAATCAGGTAATCAGCGAGTGCAGCCATGTGGCAAGAAAGGAGATTGGCACACACACACACACACACACACACAGAGAGAGAGAGAGAGAGAGAGAGAGAGAGAGTGAGAGAAAGAGAGAGAGATGACTATCAGTCACTTATCAGATGTATAAAGAGAGAACAGGGATGGTGGTGATGACGTTACGAAGTTCCACTGAAACAGATTCAAAAGATGAAATGTTCCAACATAACAAGGTTTCTGCTGATGGTTGGGGTTTCCTCCATTCTGATGTTGTTTTATGTCCTTGGTGAGAAAGTGGCATATCAGTTGTAGTTTGTCCAGGTCAGACTGTAATCAAGTTGTATTGGTCATGTGGTCGGTCACATGATGTCGGGCTCCTCCTACGATATGTATAGAAAGTCTTAACAATGCTTTTCAGCTCATTAACACAAAGAATGTACTTCCTTAACCAATTTAATAAATACCTATCAATATTGACATAAAAAGATATAGTATTCTGTATCATTTTTCATATCAGTATCAATTTTCAAGTAATGACCACAAAAAAACCCTAAAAATGATTTATAGAAAGATTCAAAACTCATCAATGCTGACAATACGCAATCTGCCAATAGTAAAAATAATCTATGTTATTGCTATTATTATTATAATTATTATTATTATATGTTTTCTCCTCACTGATGACACCCGAACCTTCCCTCTATCGCCGTGGTAACCTTGTTAGCGTGTGTGTGTGTGTATGTGTGTGTGTATGAGACATAGAGGGAGAGAGAGCAAAAGAGAGGTGCTAGTCATCTTACTGCGTAACAATGAAACACTTGTAATAATAATAAGGCTTTCATTTGTCACTATAAACAGAGTGAGTGTGTGTGTGTGTGTGTGAGTGAATTAATCTCCTCACGCACTGCGACACACTTGAACGTTGCGCTGCATAACCGAGCAGATTAAAGACGATCGCAGGCTGAAAGCTACTTCACAGAAATTACTTCCTCTTTGTGCGTGTGTGTGTATGTTTGTGTGTGTTTGCGTATGTGGGTGTGTGTGTGTGTGTGTGTGTGTATGTGGCTGTGGCTGTGTGTGTCTGTGTGTGTGTTTGCGTATGTGTGTGTGTAGACGTGTACAACATAAAATCTGAGAGTGAGCGGTGTGTTCAAGAGCATTTGTAAATCACAGTGAACTCTACAAGAACAAAACTTAAATTTACAAAAAAGAAAAACGAAGACATGTAAAAGAAAAAGTAAAGATGGAGATACAGACTGAAAGAGGGACAGACTGGTGGATGGACAGACCTGCAGAGGGACAGAAGGATGGAGGGGACAGACCGATGGACAGACTGATGGACAGACTGGTAGAGGGACAGAAGGATGGAGGGGACAGACTGATGGATGGACAGACTGATGGACAGACTTGTAGAGGGACAGACTGATGGATGGACAGGCTGATGGAGGGACAGACTGATGGACAGACTGATGGACAGACTGGTAGAGGGACAGAAGGATGGAGGGGACAGACTGATGGATGGACAGACTGATGGACAGACTTGTAGAGGGACAGACTGATGGATGGACAGGCTGATGGAGGGACAGACTGATGGACAGACTGATGGAGGGACAGGCTGATGGAGGGACAGACTGATGGACAGACTGATGGAGGGACAGACTGGTGGAGGGACAGACTGGTGGAGGGACAGGCTGATGGAGGGACAGACAGATGGAGGGACAGACTGATGGAGGGACAGACTGGTGGAGGGACAGACAGATGGAGGGACAGACTGGTGGAGGGACAGAATGATGGAGGGACAGACTGGTGGAGGGACAGACAGATGGAGGGACAGACTGGTGGAGGGACAGGCTGATGGAGGGACAGACTGATGGAGGGACAGACTGATGGAGGGACAGACTGGTGGAGGGACAGACAGATGGAGGGACAGACTGGTGGAGGGACAGGCTGATGGAGGGACAGACTGGTGGAGGGACAGAATGATGGAGGGACAGACTGGTAGAGGGACAGACAGATGGAGGGACAGACTGGTGGTGAAGCAGAGTGGAGGATTGAGGGTTAATTGAAGGAAGTTCATAATGAAAAGCAGCAGATTAACTGAGAGTGTTTAATTAAGATAAAGACTAAATGAAGCATTGTTCTGTCTCTGCCTGATAACACACACATGCACACACGCACACACACACCCACACACACACACACACACACACACACACACACTTGAAACCGTTTGTTTGGCAGCATTTTTAACATTAACTGCTTATTGAAGTGAAGTAGTTGTGTTAAAGGGGCTCTGTGTGTTAGTTTAGGTGTGTGTGTGTGGGAGTGAGTGAGTGAGTGAGTGAGTGTGTGTCTGTGTGCGCGTGCATGTGTGTGTGTGAGTGAGTGTGTATTACTGTGTGTGTGAGAGAGCATGAGTTCTGTGAAGTGTAACTGAGCTCTGATTAGAATAAACACTGTTTAATACTCTCAGCGCACGCTCACACACGTATTTCTATTTTCAGTTGAATTTCTTACACTCTGACACAAGATCAGACTATTTCTAACACTGACACCACATCACAGTATTTCTACCACTCTTACCTCAAATCACAGTATTTCACCTCCTCTCTGCTCCCTTCCAGGAGGTGCTGTTGAAGAGGGCGGCCGACCTGGTGGAGGCGCTCTACGGGATGCCTCACAACAACCAGGTAGCGTTTACACCTGCACACCTGTTTACTTCCTGCTTGTGAACGCTGATTAATAATATATTAATACAAGCAAACAGGACTTTAAATATGCCTGCATTGTATTGTCTTTGGGAGTAGACTTAGTTTTCCCTCTGCTCTATTTGTCACAATGTTTAAAATATAATATTTCATGCATTTAATGATGTTTCATATAATGTCATGAACGGTATGATGTCCCCTCGATATTATAACATGTTCTAAACTTCAATATTTATTTATATTTACAGTGAGAGAAAAGATTTTTGTTTTGTCAAAAGTGTGATGTGAATATTTCCTTTAAGTTCAGTTTCGTTAGACTGACTTTAGTATAAAAAGGTTGGCTTCACACACTGAAGGTTTCTGTTTATTTTGTTGTAAAGAGGCTCAGATTTCCCATGAAGCTCAGCGAGCAGGACGTTTCTCCTCTGCAGGTTTATGACTCAGAACCTCCTGAAACACCGAAACACTTTATATTCACTCCATCGGACACTCTCCGACACGCTTCTCAAGACACCGCTAATCACCACACACACAGAAACACACACGCACATACGCTCATGCCAACACATGCACACACACACACACGCACACGTTTATGCAAACACATGCACACACGCAGAAACACATACACACACACTCATGCAAACACATGCACACAGACACACACACACACAGACACACACACCGCTACTGGAGTGAAAGAGTAACCTTGAACTGAGAACTAGGTTGTAAATGAATGTAAATCTAACTGTACTAATAAGAATAAGAGCATCGTTGTGTGTGTTTAAGGTCACCGTCGTCTTGGTGTGAAAAATAAAACAAACGTGTGTTTAATGTCACTTAGAAACCTGAAGATAAAATATATTCCAAGCTGTAGTTGCATGTGCAGCTTGTTAATTCACTTTTTTCTGAATTGCATTATTAGTATTATTATAAGTAGTTGAGGTATTCATGTTATTAGTATTATTCTAATCATCAATATGGTTATATAAAATAATTATATATAATTAAATAATATTAATATTAACACTGAAATATTCTTAGTTTAGTTTTAAGTGATACTTAAAGTGTCCACTAGTTGCACTATTGAGACTTCTTCATAGTTAATAACTGATACTTAGAGTGTTAACGGGTAGCTGGCTAGTCAGGGCGTAAGCTGGCTAGTTATGGCAGCAGCAGATGGAGGAGTGTTGTCGCGGAGCCGTACTTCCTAATCATTAACTGTTGCCTCCAACGCCAATGGGTGAGCTGCGTTTGGAGACAAGGAAGTAGCTAAACATTTGACACTCTGGGGAGGAGAGAACAGAAGGAACAGAAGGAGAGGAAACAGAGAAGCCATTACAGCTGCTAAGCCAATGTTGCTACCCAAGATACAACTGGAATTTAGCGAGAAGGCAACGAAGAGAAGGAGAGAGGTGAGATTGACAGACATAGTGACTTTAAATGTAGCGGCAATCAGCCACTGAAAAGATGAATGTCTTTTAGTTAAATGACTGGAGCTAAACTAAAAAAAACACAGCCTTTAGTGATCAACAGGTGGCGATGTACAGACAGACAGACAAATACACTGCACAGAAAACAACCTCATCGGTGGAGGTAAAAATTATACTCAAAGGGGTTTGGTTGCAGTATTATCGCAAACTGCAAGGTGGCGCTGTTGTACAAACACGGTGAGGACATTTTATACCACTACAGCCTGACTATTCTTTCACCAGACGCTACAGGAGCGGCCTAATGCCCAGACAGCATGTGGTGCGCAGTTCATTAACAGATGTCCTTCGTATTGCACCAACAGAAAATGCCAGGAATCTGGGAAGGAGAACAGAAACAACTCCGGTGTCTCGGGACATTCATGAGCAGGCGTACTAACGATTAATAAGAAAACCTGCCCTCCATCGTTAACTAGTGGAAGAGATAGTGGAAGAAGTAAAACTGTTCTTCTTCTACAGGAGATCATCCTGAAGCGAGCAGCCGACATCGCTGAAGCTCTCTACAGTGTTCCCAGGAACCATAACCAGATCACATCGCTAGGCAACACCACCTCCCACGGCATGATGGGAGTGAACTCCTTCAGTGGGCAGCTGGCCGTCAACGTCTCCGACACAACGCAAGGTATATTTCCAAGATGTGTACTACCAGTAAGGTAGTCAAGTTACTGCAGTACCATAAAACCTGTGATATCATCTTCTTCCAGTTGGTTACATCCGTAATACCAGCAGCGTGTCTCCGCGGGGATACGCACCAAGCTCCACCCCCCAACAGAGTAACTATGGAAACACCGTCAGCAACAGCATGAATGGTTACGGCAACACCAGCATGCCAAATTTAGGAGTGGCAACTTCCCCCGGCTTCCTCAACGGGTCCTCCGCCAACTCTCCCTACGGCAGTAAGTATCAAGGTAAATACTACCACTGCTCGCACTTCTACTACCAATACTACTAACGCGCTAATGCTACTGATACTGCTACTACTTATGCTACCACTAATACCACGACATACAGTTCAAAGGGTGTGAACTGGTTGATCTGTGTTTTTTACTACTATCTTGTATGGTTCCTGGACTGGTTTCTCGACTGGTTTCTAATAGGGATCCGATACTTGGCATCAGAGTTGGTCCGATACTGGCCAAAATGTCTGTATCGGATATTGGAAAAGAACATATAATAAAATCCGATCTATTGACCTAATCGTGTAAAACTTTGAGCGACGCTGAAAGAGACGTGAGCAGCATATTTGACGTTACCAGTTTCTATGTGTGTAAATCAAAAATGCTGCTAAAAGTTTAATTCTATTCGTGAAAAGGTTTAATAATTGAGTTGTGAGCTGTGTATTTCTCCCGTTAGTGGAGGAGAATATTGGTTTCACAATCTGAGCAGGTGTTTTGTATGTTAGGTTCAGCAAAGTTAATCCAGACAAACGTATTCTTAACAGCTGAGTTGTTTGAAAAAGACAGTATCGAACTACATTAATATAGGTATCAGACACATGTCGGTATCTGACTAGTATCGGTATCGACAGATACTCAAGGTCAAGGTATCGGACATGAAAAGTGGCATCGTGCCACTTTTAGTTTTTTAACATAGTTACAAGACTGATCTCTAACATGGTTTTGAACCTGGTTTCTGATGGAGTTTCTGGACTGCCTTCTGCTCTGGTTTCTGATCTGGTTCTTGTCTTATTCCTGTTCCAGTTGTTCCTTCCAGTCCCACCATGGCCGTAACAAACTGTAACTCCTCTCATGGAGTTTTCTCCTTCTCGGCTGCCGTCAAACAGAAGAGCGCCTTTGCTCCTGTTGTCCGACCGCCAGCTACACCTCCTCCGCCCAACTGCTCCGGGAACAACTCCAACGGGCTGCAAGGTGACAACTCCTCCTCATCTTCCATCTCCTCTACTTCCTCCTCAATCTCCTCCACCTTTACCTCCTCCTCAATCTCCTCCACCTCTACCTCCTCCTCCATCTCCTCCACCTCTACCTCCTCCTCCATCTCCTTCTGCTCTACATCCTCCTCCATCTCCTCCACCTCTACCTCCTCCTCCATCTCCTTCTGCTCTACATCCTCCTCCATCTCCTCCACCTCTACCTCCTCCTCCATCTCCTCCACCTCTACATCCTCCTCCATCTCTACCTCCTCCTCCACCTCCCCAGTCTCTGTTCTGTCATCCTGTCTCTGACTTCCTGTCTTTGGCTTCCTGTCTCTGACTTCCTGTCTCTGACTTCCTGTCTTTGGCTCGTCGGTTCCTCCTGAACACAGTTTCCTGTTTAATATATAAACCTTCAAAATATCAACTTCCTATCATTATGATTTGATGAATCAATGATTCTGATTCATTGCAGCTTTCAACACACAAACACACACACACACAAACACACACACACACACACACACACACACACACACACAGGGTCGTAACCTGAGTACTGTTAGTATTGCATGCAGAGTGACAGGCCGATCCATGTTTTATTCACTACAACCCACAGATACATCCTTTAAACACACACACACACACACACACACACACACACACAGTCAGTGTGATGTCAGTGTTTCTGACAGAGAGGTTTGTCTAGTGTTAAATATTCATGTTGCTCTCCGCCTGCGCTGAGGCAGAAAGGCCACAGTGTGTGTGTGTGTGTGTGTACATCATCACTGCAGATGGATAAATACATTTTGAATGTTATTAAAAGCTGCAGTATGTACTGAACACAGAACAGAAATATATAAAGATGATTTTATCTTAATATTAATAAACTTAAATACAAGAATGTCTAAAAAAATACAATAATAACTAACTACAATATTAACTGATTGCTTTGGTCTGGTGTGAAATACATCTTGGAAAAAAAAAACTAATAAAAATTAAATCCGATTTATTTACAAAGGATGTGAACACACACAAGAAGTTGGACTAATAATTTAAAGATGTTCAGTTATTAAACGTTTTTAAACATGAATGAAATGTTGGTCCTGCTAAAGGGAAGAGGCACAGGAGAACCAGGAATGTCAGACCCTGCTGCAGTCAAATGAGGTTTTCTGAAGGGAGTCTGGTGCTCAGAAACATTACCACTGTTGTCTAAATCACCACCACATTGAATGTTTTATTTACAGCTTTCTCTGTCTTTGTTTCTTATCCCTACAGCGATGTCCGGCCTCGTCGTTCCTCCAATGTAAAACGTCTTCCTCCTCCCTCCTCTTCTCTCTCCTTCGCAGCCAAGAGCACCAATCACCTTAGAGGAGGCGGGGCCTCAGGCAGCAGCTGTCCATACAGTATAAAGTATGGATCCTGTCCATCACAAATAAAAGAAGAAACTGTTTGTCTCTGAGTTGATGGAGATAGAAGATGAATTGTTCTAATGTAAAAACTGTGAGGTCACACCTGTGAAATCATCACAATGATGTACTTTTGGGGATTCCTTTGTTTTAACTGCAGCTGATTGGTTGTCTGCTGAGGCGAGAGGACAGACAGGAAGCTCATGTCCTTCAGTCCATCAGATTCCAAACAGTGAATGTCTGTGATTGGTTCCTCACATGTTAGGTCACACAAAAGGACAAAGTGATGAGAGAGGAAGATGTAAACGTCCAGTCAGGGATCTAAGAGGTGTGCCAGAATGCGACAAAATGTTATCTTTGTTGAAAACAACTATTTCTCTACATAAGATATGGTAACAACTTGGACGAATAAGTTCTGATGTAGACAATATTTAACTCACATGACTGATCAGCTGATTTTCTTGTCTGCGTCTTCCTGGATATTCTCATAAAATAAATAAATCAACCGTATCTGTCTACAATTAAACTACGTTCCATAAACTGAAACTTCACTCTTCACTGCGTTTTTAGGGAAACAGTTGTTTCTGGACCTAACCTAGTAAGACACACATGGGCTGGTTTACCACAGCTGGAGGAACCCATAATTTAGCTGTGATTTAATATCAATAACAAGATGAAAAGGATGCTGAAATAACTCCCCAATGATGGTCATCAGTAAAAAGTGTGAAGTCATGCGTCATGGTCTGTCTGCAAGACAACAAGCTAAGTACTTTTAAAATGCTGGTTTTCTGAATGGAGTCACTGCTTTCTCCACATAGTCTGGTCTGGTTTCTGGACTAATTAGAGCTACTATCGTAGACCTTTGGGGGACCGCAGACAGTCGCTGGTTTCTCTACATAGTCTAGCCTGGTCTCTGGATTAATGTGAGCTACTATCGTAGACCTCTGGGGGACCACAGACAGTCTCTGGTTTCCTTACACAATCTGGTCAGGTCTCTGGACTAATGTGAACTACTATGTGGCTTCTCGTTTGGTGGGAGCAGCTGGTTTATCTCTGCTCCTGTTAGCTAATCAGAACCAGTATTGTGATCTGAATCCTGGGTAATTTGGTGACTTCACAAAGACTAAAAATATGGCCTAAAAGAAATAATAATGAACAAAGCTTATCTTTTTCTCTTACTAGCCCTGCTCCTTATTGATTTAGCCCTGTCCTCCAACTTTAGCCACGCCCCTGCTTGTCTGTGTTTTTATTTATGTTGTTTCTTTCACTGTATAAACAAATCCTGCATCCTGTTTGGGTACTGTTGCTATCTGTCTACTTGTTCAGAGTTGTCTCTTTTTCTAGCTCCTCCTCCTTCAACGCCCCGCCCGAGCACTTAAACCCCGCCCCTCTTATGCGTTTTCTCTCTAGGGTTTCGTGATTTTTGCCAAAGTTTTAGCTGGCTGAATATTTATACGTCACTGTGGTTGGTCATCGTCACTGAGCTCACAGAGAAACTCTTTTTGTACCATAAAGATTATAAATAGTGTATTTATATCTCAGATTGTTTTTGTATAAATAGATGTTGAGTCACGTCGTCTTCATGTGTGTGTGTGTGTGTGTGTGTGTGTGTGTGTGTGCGCCGGTGTGTGTGTGTGTGTGTGTGTGTGATACCACACTGATAACAAACCATTGTTTTGTATGATAAAAAATAACATTAATGTCTTCACACATTGAAATCACTGTCAATCAATCAGCTCCACTCGTTTAGTTGTTTCTAATGTAAATCTTGTTTTAATGACCGTTGGCTGTACTGACATGAATAAATTCAGCTCTGACAGACTCAAGATTTGTTTATTTGTCCGAAGGGAGATTTGTCTTGGACAAAAGGCTGCCACATAAAAAGACATGTAATATGGTACATGAATGGACAGACACAAATCCAGACTGTCACCTCTTTATTTGTTATATTTTTTATCATACATTATTATTATAATTATTATTTGTAAGTATCTGATTAACAAAGACATGCTGCCGTGGAGACTCATTTAGACGTGTCATGATCACGTAACGGTACATATTTAGTTATGTGTTTTTGAGCACCACAATCAAATACCTCCAATTAGATCCCAATGAGATAATAAACTGTGATTCATGATTTAGCAAGCTACAATATCAGCAAAGCATTTCAGAGCTTAGCTTTCCGCTTTGTAAGTTAATCGTTGAGCTTAGCTTTCTGCTAAACACCTCAGAAGGATAAGCTATTAGAAAGATGTAGAGATATCTTACTGTTGGGCTCATGCGCTGCACTGATTAAAGCAACACTGGCATGGCTAAACCAGCAAGCCAGCCAGTGGACGGCTGGCTACTTAGTTAGCTAGCTTGCTACTTCCGTCATGTTACCATGCAACACTGGTCACAGGAAATTATCTGAACAAAGTTGTCATTTAAATGGCGATAGGAATGTGTGAGTGTGTGAAGCATTAACATAGGTTTTACTAATTTAGTGGCTGTCTAGTTAGCAAGGGAGATGGACAAGCTAACTAGCCAGCTCTGGATATGGACAAGTTAGCAAGCTAGTTACGTTGTCTCAACCTAATTATGTGGTTTCGTCGTCTCAACCTAACCACGTAGTTTAGTTGTCTCAACCTTATGTAGTTTAGTCGTCGCAACCTAACAATGTGGTTTGGTCGTCTCAACATAACTACATAGTTTAGACAGCTCAACCTGATTATTGTAATTTAATCATAGTTTTTTGTTTTGTTTGTAAATGTGTTTCAAACTGAAAACCATTTGGTTTATTTGGGCTGAAATTTAGTTGTATGTGAACATAATCATTGTCATACATTATTATCAGTTTTGTACATAAAACTTCAGTTCAGTTTTCATTCAGCTTGATTTCTTTCTTCCACAATGACCTTCTTATCATTTCTGTTTCATATCTTCTTGTGTCTTTCATTTTGATTAAAACGTGTTATTTTCTGCTGAAGACAGAAAACATTAATGAACTTTTATTAAATGCTGTCGTCTCTCAGCGGACACAAAAGCACAAACAGGATTTGATTAAGTTAAATCACTGATAACTTCAAACCTCATTATTACAAGGACTTGTATTTCTTTCTTTCATGAAGAACTCAGAAAATATTCACTAGATTATTAACTGTTTCATGTTTATTATTCTCTCATTTACATTCTGTTCATCATCAGCTTCTGTTCACAGTGACAGGAAATGACATCAACGAGGCTTTTAAGCAATGTTAACAGTCACTGTTTATATATACGTGTTTATTCCAGCACAAGTTATTTTACTTTGTCTCGATAAATCCACTAATGTGCGTAACATTACAGTGTGTACAGTATGAGTCATAAGAGAGCAGTAGAAATACTTCAGTACTATAAGTATACCTCCACTATTTGACCTTTTGTAGAAATAAAAAAAGGCTTCAGGTCATGTGACTGAAAAATGTTAACCCAAGAGTTACATGACGTAACCGGAGGTCTATGATGATGTAACATATTTAACGTAAACATGAGAAATTGTCGGATGTTACTCATCAGACAGGAAGAGGATCAGCTGCTCGCTCTTTGATCTTCAGGTCAGTTTACATCAGACGAGCTTGTGTGTGTTCACAGGTCAGGGATGTTGTGGGAGATGTGAGATTGGTTTGATCTTCCGCTGCCGTGGTTACAGTGGCTGTATGCCAGGTGTTCGCCTGGCAACACTCTCTATCTTCCTGCTGGGGAATGAGAGACCTTTGACCTGAGAGAGAGAGAGAGAGAGAGAGAGAGAGAGAGAGAGAGAGAGAGAAAGAAAGAGACAAAGCAGAAAAGAGAGAAGATTATTAAAAAAGAAATAATATAATTCACAATCCTTATGAAAAAAATAATTTCTGTCATTGGGCCAGTTGAATCCTCTCTCTCGAGACAATAATAATTGTTCTAATCCAACAGTCTGGGGTTCAGATGAGATCGGTCAGCAGTGAACTCAGAGATCCTGACGTTGACGTCCGTCCACTTTCACTTCAGTGAGATCTCTCAGGCAGCCCTGAACGCTCTGCTGCACTTTAAAAATCTTTCAGCTGTCTTCAGACCATCTCACCTGCTTGTTAAAGCCGGTTTTGTCCAGAGGTTTTAGACGCTATTAACTGCTTTCTCTCTACTGCTGTTGTTTATTTTAAAGAAGACTTCTCAAGATCTTCTGTTTGGAGTTATTTTATCTCCAAACTGCCAGTTTTATCAACGAGAAAATGATAAACACTCACACACAGTTGATTTATCTCATGAATAATAATGAAATCCTTACAATGGGCCTGTATTCAGTTTCTCCCTGTGAAACGTAATATAGTAATCAACATGATGGGATCAATGATGTGCTTCTGGATTGGTTCATCCTTCTCTATGATGTTTGGTCCTGTGGCATCCCACAAGGATCTATGTTAGATCCCTTTTTATTGACCACATTCATGCTACCTTTGCATAGTCATGACATTGCCTTCCATGGTTATGCAGATGACACTCAACTGTATGTCTGTATATTCTATTTGTCCTGCCTTGATGAAATTACATAACATAACATAACATGCAGCTGACTTTAGATCAGAAACAGCATTACTCCCTGTAGCTGCAGAACTAACAGCATCCACCATCTCCCCTCTAGCATAGGTTTCTGCTCTGATACTTACATTCTGAATTGTCATATGATGCTCAGGTGACTAAAGTGGATCAGGTAATTTCTTTCCTCTCAGACTTCAAGCATTTATGCTTTTATCTCCTCCAGATGTGATTGTTGTAATGCACTTTATTATTCTGGTATCAGCAGGAGAAACATCCAAGGACTGTAGATATCAGGTTTTTAACTCGTACTAAGAGAAGAGACCACATCAGTCCACCACCGCTGCCCTTCACTGGTTGACTGATTCTAAGATTTTAAAACCTTGAATGGTCTGGTTCAGATCCTCCAGCAGAGTTCTAATAGTGGTTCCTGGATTCAAACCAGGTCACTGTCCAGGACGCTCAGCTGTGGAAGCTCTTAAATCTCTTCTTCAGACTCACTGTTATCAGATGTTATATTATTGTATCTGTTATATTATTATTATTATTTCTATCATCATCACAATCTCTATTCTTTTTCTGTTGGATATAACAAACAATTGTGTTTCTCGTATCCAGGCAAGTCTTTCTCTCTCTCTCTCTCTCTCTCTCTCTCTCTCTCTCTCTCTCTCTCTCTCTCTCTCTCTCTCTCTCTCTCTGTCTCTCTCTATCACACACACACCCACACACAGAGAGAGAGTCTTGGTCCCCCTGAGGACCTGATTGAGAGCAGTGAGCTCTGGTTGCCGTGGCAGCAGCAGCGCCCCTCCTCCATTAACACTTTCTTTTTTACCTTGTTTCTATTTCCTTTGTTGTACTCTCTCTCTCTCTGTCCCTTACCCGTGTGTGTGTGTGTGTATATATATATATATATATATATATATATATTTCCAGCCTGGTCTGGAGCAGTCTAGCTTGGCTGTTAGCTGGTCTGGAGCAGGCTTTATCTGCTGTCAGGTAGAGATGACAGTCTGACCGAAGAGTCGGTTCCTTCTCCTTCCTCCTCTGGTGTCAGCAGCAAATGAGTTGGTTCTTTTTAAAATATATAGATTTCCTTTCGCCGTCTGTCCCAGTGGCCGCCCAGCAGGAAGCCCATTTTGTTCTATGGTGTTTAACATGAGTCTCCTGGTCCACTAGCGCCTCTACTGGCTATATAGAGCCACTGCGAACCGAAAAGCCTCTCACAATTTACTTGCCGATTGAGAGCCACAGCGTTTAAAAACAACAGGAGTTTTACCTGATATAAACTGATTTAAGCTGATATGAAGGTAAGAATGGGCATGTTGGTAGCAGATTAGTGATTTTAGTGTCAGGGCCCCAGGACTTATATATGTTCATTCTGTGCTAGCAGGTCCATTAAGTAGCTGTTCAGGAGCTTCTGATCACATCTCATGATCTTCATCAAATTTCTGAGGTCAACAGTAATCTGACAACTCAAAGAACTTCACATGGAAGATAAGAGACATTCTCCACCTGATCAACATGTTGATGTTATGGAATATTAAATAGAATATTAAACAGAGCACAGTTAACCCCCCATTCTCTACTCCACGTGGTACGGTCTGGCTTCTCCTCTCTATAAATCCAGTTGGATCGTCACACTTCCTGTTTGGCTCTGATAACTTCCACCTGCAGCAAACATTCAGGTAACAAATCCTCCAGCTCGTCTTCATGTGTTTACAATGTTTTCATATGGTTTGTCGGGAGAAAAAATGATTGTTTTGAGGGTTGACTTGTAAACTGTAACTGATGACTTTATACCAGAGACTTGTAACAGAGTGGTCTTATTCTGAAATAAAGACATCTAGGGTGAGCTGTATTCATGTGATGAGCTGGTCATGTGACTGTGGTGACATGAGGCTGATGTGTCAGAGCATGTGTCGCTAGCCGGCCTAATCAATGATCAATATCAACAACAACAACATTTCATTATGAATCTATGAAATTAGTAAAGTGGTTCCCAGTAGAAAGTGTCTTACAGGTTAACTCACGGCCCAAATGATAACTCCATCCTGTACACTGTAGCATAGCTCCTCCACCTCATGTGAACGCTACTCTGATAGCACTGTTAGCTGTTAAATACAGGCTCAGCTGTTCATTAAGCTTGTTTAGCTGCTGATTGTTTACTTGTTTGCCTGCTGCTTATTTACCCATGGTTTTTCCCCTGCTGATTATTTACTTGTTTACCTGCTGATTGTGTACCTGCTGGTTATTTTCCTTGGGTGTATTCCAGAAAGCAGACTCAACCAACTCTGAATCTAACCCTGAACTCTGAGTCAACCAACTTGGGAGATGGGCAACTCAGAGCTGCTTCCAGAACAGCTGTTCTGAATGAGTTCAATCAACTCTGAGTATGTAAACTCTGCCTGCCGACTCTACAAAGCCATCATCAATGGAGCTCCAAATTCAGCATGGCAACTGGGAGAGAGTTATTTGATATTACTGAGTGTTTATGGAGAAAACAAGCTCACGTTTAGAAAGCCAAGCAATGAAACTGCAGCTAAGTAGAGATAGTTGGTGTGGCAGACAATTACTGCCCAACTTAATGCATAAAACTGAATGAAACAATCAACTGATCTAAAGGTGATGTTTTATTTTCTAGTTCACAGTGACTCTGTGGTGTAATGGTTAGCAATGCTGCCTACAATGCAGGTGACGGGTTCAACTCCTGTGGTTCACGAAGTAGCAGAACATAGACGTGGATTATTGCCATGATATGAAATGTTGAAAATGTCGTTGAAAATTGTTTAGATATGTGATCGGTAGGAACATTTAAATTTAAATTTCAAAAGTAATCAAAATCCTCTCTTGCCGCAAAGCTGCTAGAATCATTTTTACTTCCATATCGATTGTTGATGAGGAAAGGACGGCAAATTTTTTTTAGTTGGTTCAGATTCCAGAAAAAGGCTGAGACGGATATTTCTGAAGTGACGAGCTCGGCTAACTCCACTCCCAATAATGCAGTGCACAGCTCCAAGTATTGTGTGTTCTGGTCATGGTGCAAGCTTTGTCTTGCCTTGAACCCTGCATGGCATTTCCCTTCAACAGCTGTGACTTTGATGTAGGCAACTGTGACTATTTATTTGGTTGAAGCATCACACAAGATACAAAGCTCTCACTGTTGAATCCCAGAGAGGAAGACTAGTGCATATGTTTTGGGAATTCTAAGACTTTCAAGATCTTCTCCTGTGAGTTACCTCATTGAATCCTCCTGTTGTGATCCAATCATCACCCTGTCTCTCTCCAGCAGGATAGGTCTGATCTGTTCAATGTTCAACCTTTACTGACTGGCGTGTAGGAACATTATTCGGGAAGAGGGTGTTGTTGTCATTCACTTGGTTATGGTGGGGAGCTGGAACAATTCTATCTTGCTGTGGCATAGGGGTTCTAGATCCTTGCTCATACCCAGTGACGGGTTCCATTTCCGGCAATGACTGGCTGTTATTGGATCTGGAATGGTGCAGAGGTTTGCTCTTCGGAGTCTTTAGACTTGAGCGGGAGGTCTATTCTGCTGTTTTTACCCATCGGTGTCTGTGACTGCCTCAAGGACCTAAGCCTTGGCAAGCTGCTGCTTCTTTCTCCATACTCAATACATCTAGTGATGCATCTATACATGCCCTCTCTGACGTCCTCACTCTGGGAACTTGCGCGAGACTTGCATTGTTTTGGCTATGGGCTGTTTAGCTGTAAGCAGTCCTTGCTATGTTGTAACATAGTCATACATATGGACATAACAGATTCATGGATTTATTATGGACATGACGACTGCATTGCTCGATCGTTTCTTTATGGATACAAAATCAAAATTACGAGGAAAACGTTTTTGTTTCTGTGGTGAATGGGAGGGACGAGCGTGCGCCCGGCACTCTACTACTAAAGTCTATGGGGTGAATTTATGTTGTTTTGCCACACTATTTGAGCTAAACGAGCGCCATTGTGTCTCGTAAGGACCTAACCTGTGTTGCATAGGTCTTAGCATTGGAGCGAGTCTGGAAGGCTGGCAGGCAGGTACAGATCTCGGGCTAGGTCAAGTCATTTTTTGTCTGTTTTTTTGCGTCTAATAAGTCGGGATGACCCTGGGGACAACGAAAATGGGGTCAAAAATGACCGGATTTCTCCTTTACGTTCATATGCAATATTTAATTTTTTAAAGATTTTTTCCAGCATAACACCTTTTATTAGCAGTGGACAGATAGGAAACACAGGAGAGAGAATCGAACCGGGGTCGGCTGCGTATGTGAGTATGTGTGTACATGGCTTGCACTCTAACCACTCGGCCACCTGTGCAACCATATGCAATATTTTTACAGTTTTTTGACCAACAGTCATCAATTAATAAGAGTTTCTACCAGAGATTTGAGTCTCAGCTCGTCTTCAGACAGATTCTCTCCATTACTGTTGTTCAATACTCCACCTATTGATCAGCCTCATATTGATCACTCTGAGTGTGTGACCCGTCTCACCTTGTCTGATCATCCAATCAGGTTGTTTACATCAGCAACTAACACAGCACGTTTAGTGTGTGTGTGTGTTTGTTGTGTGTGTTGTGTCTGTGTGTGTGAGCGTGCGTGTGTTTGTGTCGGTGTGTGTGTGTGTGTGTGTTTGTGTCTGTGTGTGTGTGTGTGTGCGTGTTTGTCTTGCCAGCTCGTTAACCCACCTGTTTCCTCATTAGGTATCTGATTGGATCGTTTAGAGTCACCTGACCTTCTCTTAGGACCGGAGGCACCCTTTTAAAAGTTTGCGGCTTCGTATTCTTCTTTTACTATCACTATTAACAACCACCACAGTTCAATAACCTGCTCACGTTTTACTTTTTACAGTTATTCGCCCAAAATATCAGGCCGGACTTTTAGTTTAATTTCTGTCATTAAATAGGAAACAAAAACTGTTGGAGTAAAATGGGTTTGTTGAGGTGATGAATTAATAATATAATAGCAGAAGCTTTTATTGTGAAGGAGGATGTTGGTGTTTAAAACAAAGATGTTGGTGAGATAAAAACTAAACTCAGACTAAAATCGGGGGGGGGGGGGGGGGGAATGTTTGTTGATTAAACTCAAACAAGACAAACAAAAGAGACAAAACAAACTAATTACCTGCAAACAAACCTGATCGGCTGAGAGCACTAACGAGGCTTAACGAGGTCACACACTGTTTACTCTCTCTCTCTCTCTCTCCCTCTCTGTGTGTGTGTGTGTGTGTGTGTGTGTGTGTGTGTGTGTGTGTGTGTGTGTGTGTGTGTGTGTGTGTGTGTGTGTGTGTGTGTGTGTGTGTGTGTGTGTGTGTGTGTGTGAGAGCGCTTCACACTAACAGGATGTAGTGACATCAAGATAACGTTCCAACACACACACACACACACACACACACACACACACACTAAATCATTGATGGTTCACTGTGGTGAAACTAAAACACTGTCTGCTTCTAATAAAATGTGTGTGTTGAATAAAATATCAGTTGTCATGTCGCCAGATGAATTATGAATCTACACATTATGGAGCCAGTCTATCAATCTCACACACACACACACACGCACGCACGTGCACACACACACACACCACACACACACACACACTCTGCATGAGTGTGACCCACAAACCTGTTTGCAGAAGAGACAAACACTTTTAGTGTAGAGAGGAAGGAAGGAGATATTTAAACATGTGAATAAAAGTTAAAAAAAAAAAAAGAAAGAACAGCAGAAATTATGTCTACAGAGGGGGAAAGGATCTCATGTTTAAAAATGTGTCAGAAGAGGAAGAAAACAAAGGAAGAATAAAGAGGAGACAACAGGAAGTGAAGAGTGAAGGCTGGAAGGAAATAAAAAGAGCAGATATGATGCAGATGAGGAAATGAATATAAGAAATAGACACAAAAATAAAACTAAACTGGACTCATGTTAGTAGAATGTTCGTGACGTCTCTTAAGTTCCGTTAAATGTTCCAAGAAATTTGGCCATGTCAATGGTCTCCATCATTTCACCTTTTCCTCGACCTCAGGGGAAAACATCACAAGGTGAAGGGAAGTTGGAAGGAGAACTCATCAAGATTTAGGAAAAGAGGATCACGGTGCTCAGAGGATCTGACCAGACTTTCACTAAACTGCGTAGTTACAATAAGAGACAGCTGATAATCTACACCAGAGACTGAGCTTAATTAACTAAGCTTCATAGTTAGGTCTGATGCATTTAAGCTGCATAGTTGAGTTTGATTAACTAAGCTACATAAATAAGTTTAATTAACAAAGGTACATAGTTAAGTTTAATGAACTCATGAACTTATGCTACATAGCTAGGTTTAATTAACTAAGCTTAATAGTTTGGTTTAGTCTACTCTGTAGCTACATAGCTAGGTATATTTAACTAACCTACATAGTTTGTTGTAATTAACTCTACATAGTTAAGCTTTATTAACAAGCAGCTAAATGGCCCTTAAATCTGACACATACTGTATCTGATCACTGGTCATGTGACCGCTGTGAGAATGCGTTATGAGAAACGTGATCCACCACAAAATACATAACAGAATGGAATAAAAATAAATATCCAGAAGGAGAAGTAACCCACATCAGGTATTTTACTAGAATAAATGACCTGATGACTGTAGTAACTTAAGACAGAAACACCTGGAACAAACACTGTGTGTGTGTGTGTGTGTGTGTGTGTGTGTGTGCGTGTGTGTGTGTGTTCGTGTGTGTGTGTGTGTGTGTGTGTGTCTGTCTGTGTGTTGCATTGTTGTTTAATCCTTTTCTGAGCAGAAAAGGGTCAAAACCGCAAATTAACTTCCCTCTTATTAGTTTAAACAGGATTAGCAGCCAAACACACATTTGTGTGTGTGTGTGTGTGTGTGTGCGCGCGCGCGTGGGTTAATGGTGTTGATGTAGAGTTTTAATTGCTTTCCATTCATTGATAATCCATTAGATATTATTCAACCCCTAATCAATATTTCTGACCTCACTCACAAACACTGATCCATGAATCTTGTGGTCTCGACCTTGTTGAGGTCTTATTTCTGAATAACAGCTGATGTGTGTTTCTTATTGATATGTATTGATCAGCTGTGTGTATGTTAAATATCCAACTGAACTTGTTTTTTTACTCAGCAGTTTGGAAGTACTTTTACTTTACTTTAAACTTCAGCACTACGTCTTTAAATATTGTTCTTAAACAAATTATTTGATTACAGTACAATATATATGTAAACATACATATATTATGTAACAATTAATGATTGTTAACTATTCATACTTAATGTGTATTAATAATAAAGTGAACTAGTATTATTCATTAATAATATAGTGAACTGTTAATGCTCATTAATAATATAGTGAAGTATTAATGTTAACTTTGTAGGATATTCCTCTTTAACCTGATCAAGTAAACATTTCAATGCAGGAATTTTATTGATTTGTATTGATAGTTGGTAGTTTTACTCTTAATAGAGAATAGTTTTACTTTATTATAGAGAAATATCAACGAATAAGTAATTTAATTAGTTTTATAAGTAATATCAAATAAAAAATGTTTTTTATGAATAATTTGTTCTTCACATGTACTGAAAGGACATATTTTATGGATTATAGAAACATATTTTAGAATTTATTTAAATCGTTTCATATCAGTCATTTAATTTCTTTATTAATTTATTGATCATTTTTTTTCTGGTCTCATTTTCTTTTTTTTGTCTCTTTTTTGTCTTTTCTCTTTTTTGTTGTTTAGGTTCATGATTTCTTCTTTTCTCACATTCAAATAACTTTTATTTCTTCATCATTATTTGTCTTTGGCTGTTAGATATTGTCAGACATTAAACGAAACACTAATCAGTTCAGTTTAAATTAATTATAATCTTTTAATCCTTTTAATAATACAATATTACAGCAATAATACAAACGTAATATAATCTGCTTTGAATGAAATATTTTCCTGACTAGTAATAATTCTTGACTGTTGTATTACGATAATTATTAAAATGATTATAAAGCAGCAGAGTTGAGGATGTAAAAGTTGAACTTGAGTGTTTTCGACCAATCACAGCTCTTCTTTCTGTTTCTAACTGAATCTTTTCTTCCATCACGATTTATTTTTTCTGGACACATTGAGCAGATAAACTGTTGATGGCCGTTTGAATCTAATAACAGCTTCCTGCATCTATCTGATGATTGTTTCTGCAGCTCAGTTATTATTTTTCTTCTTCTTCTTCTTCTATAAAAGTTTGCCGCCGTCAGCCAGCTGATAAATAGCCGTGATGGATGTCGGCCTCTCCGACCGCTACATGGAAAAGAGAAAGACTATTATTTCTTATCATCTTCTTAACATTATAAGCAGTGGAGTGTTATCAGGGGAACAGAGAGGAGGTGCTCTCTCCTCCGATAGCATCGCACAGAGATGAGAGGGGGAGGGGGGAGGGGGAGGGTGAATGACAGAGATATTACCGCCGTGGAAGATTTGAGCGGTGATTTCCTCCATGACAAATGACCCAGCGAGAAGAGGAGGAGGAGGAGGTGAGGAGGTGTGGACAGCAGCCTGTCTGACAGCTCAAATTATAGAAGAAAATATCAATGAATCTGCAGCCTGACGGACGCTTCGCTCTGCACCTGAACACATCAGTTTACTGCAAAACTGCTGCACCAGCATCAGACAGGAAACAAAACTTTCAAATTAAAAGTTTGGTGTCTCTTTTTAAACAGGAAGTCAAACTCTTTGGGCTCTTTATCAAAACTCAGAACTGAACATGTAGTGAAGATCCAGAATGAGATGAAATAGAAACAGCATCTATGTGCTGTGGGATCCCGGGGGAAGCATGATTCACAAATGAAATAGGAGTCGGACAGTATTATGAAATACACACACACACATACACACACGTATATATATATAGAGACTCGAACATTCACGGTAACAAGTCCAACATGAACTCTAACAATCCCACAACACAAGATTTGCATTTATTATAGATTTTCCCGTCATTCAATTCTTTAACAGAAAGTTCGTCCTTCATAGAATGTTGTTTTTGGTCAGTTTACTAAATTGTAGCGGTGACAGTCGGTGGTATCTATAATGTGAATCCTTTGTGTAATACATCACATAGTTATGCTTTAATAAGTTCAACAATTTAATAGTTGTATTTGTCATCTCTCAGTGACGTCTACATGTCCTCTGCTTTGCTCATGGGCCTTTTTTTCTGTCTTTATTCTGCTCATAAGATCTGAGAGCGGGTCTCAGATTTATCGTTGCTTGCACAGACTCCAGCTGTTGTTCTGAAATGTCTGCTCTCAGATTCCCCCTTTTTGTACAATGACCTATCCGAATCCCCCAACCAGGAGGCGTGTCGACCAATTAAATGATCCCTGCCTCGTTGTGTTCACTTCTTCTGATGCTGTCAGAAGTGTGAAGCAGATTTGTCAATGCAAAGACTTGAATAACGGTTCACCTGAGTAGTCTTCCTGAATCCTAAATGGAGGAAACAAATGTTGTCTCCTGTGTCTGTGGTCCCCCAGTGGTCTATAATATCTCACATTAGTCCAGAGACCAGACCAGACTAAAGGCCTGATTATGCTTCCGCGTAGTGATCACGCAACGGCAACGCAACGGCAACGCAGTTGCTTGGAGACCGTGATGGTTCTGCGTTGGGTTTACGCGTCGAAATGCAATTCAATGCCACACCGGTAAAGGGCGCTATGTTTTTTGTAAAGACTGACCGACCGACCGAGACTCTTGACGTATATCGTCGTTAGCCTCGTTATAGCGTATTTGTTTACTTTCCGGCTTTAAACATCCACTATTTTTCAGAACTTGGTGTTTTATTTCTTTGTGCAAAAGCGACAAGGTGCAAACAATAAAACGAGGTGAAAACAATAAAAGTAGCCTTTTAAAAGTTTAAATGGCGGTGTTTATGAATGGAAACCGGATAGCAGTCTCCAGCGGATGTAGTTAGCGGACCAATCACAGCCGATGCCGCTGCGTTGGTGTTGCGTTGGCGTTGCGTCGCCTCGACGCGCGTCGAGGATTTTTGGGAGGCACACGTCAGGCCCTTGCGTCGACGCAAGGGGGGTCCGCAAGGACGTAAGGGGTCCGCAAGCTCCCTTGCGTTGTGTCGACGCGGAAGCATAATCCAGCCTTAAGTGGAGAAACCAGAGACTGACTGTGGTCCCCCAGAGGTCTACGATAGTAGCTCACTATAGTCCAGAGACCAGACCAGACTACTTGGAGAAACCAGAGACTGTCTATGGTCCAAACAACAAGGTCTCTGCCGTATTTATGTCTAGATGACCTTATTTGGAGTGTTGATGGAGCAGCTACAATGTTAGCATAGCCTAGCACCCACCAACCAGACTCCATTTAGAAAATGCAAGCATTTAAAAGTAGTTAGCTTGTCATCTTGCAGACAATCCTAACAAAGCATGACTTCGAACTTTTAACTGATCACCATCATTATGGAGTTATTTCAGCATCCTTTTCATCTGGTTATTGATATTAAATCACAGCTAAATAGTTTATTCTGGGTTCCTCCAGCTGTGGTAAACCAGCTGACATGGATCTTGCTAGATTTAATGAATGCAGCTTGGTGAAATCCATGAGCACCTCTGGATGATGTCATGATGATGTCATGAACCCAGACAGGACGGCGTTTTGTTTCCTGGCATCAATGTAGATCCCAACAAGGTTTCATCCATCATGGCTGAAGTAACAACTATTGTTTGGTACATGTTGTGAAGTCCCCGCTGTTATCTGGAGTTTGCATTGATCAGAGGTAGTCTATCCTAACACAGTAGCTTCCCCAGCAACACTTAACATAATGTAATATAGTTTTGTCTTTATTTCTGCTTCTCTGATGACAGAAGGAGAATCTCAACACTGATAGGCTTTTGTGTCACAATGTCATGCAAATTTTTCACTTGAGAAAAGTTTCACTCAAATAACGCTTTGCGTTCGGTGTGAAGACAACATTAGAGCATTGAGCTGTTCCTCTTTAAGTGGGATCTTTTACTTCCCCTATAGCTTTATTCAAACCCCTCCCATCCTTTCTGTCTTCATGACACATTTCTGATCAACACACACTCTAAGTGATGAAGTCTTCTGATGAAGTTTAAAGGTCTTCTGATTTAAATCAAGTGATCGATTTGTCGCTGTTCCCCTTCAGAAACCTGACGTCCATCGTCATGGAGATGATGGAGGAAACAGCAGGGCGGAACAAACAGGAAATGACAGGCATGCAGCTTAGAAAACACATCAGGAGACGTTTCAGTTAGCATTTTGTGCTAAAAGGCTATTGTTGTCTCTCTCTCACACACACACACACACACACACACTCACACACACACACACACACACACAGTGAGTGCTCCATTATCTGGTTGTTGCTGATAAATAAGAAATGAGTTCCCTTTAGTGTCTCTCAACAGAATGGGATGATCGAGGTTCAGCATGAATAAAACAACGGCCTCTCTCTCTCTTTGATTGACAGCTCTGTCTGAGTCATGTGACCGGAAACAGTAATGTTTCATGTCTCAGTGTTTTTCCAGTGACTCTCCTCTTAGAGAGATATTAACGCTGATCTTAATCAACTTTTTAACTTGTTTTAATTCTAATAATAAAATAAAATTCAAGAGAACTTCATAAAGAAAAGGCATTCATCCTCTCTTTCCCCTCCTCTGACAGTCTGATTGCAACTTGCTTCTCAGAATCAGCACTTCAACCTGTGCATCACCTGAAGCTCAACCTCAACAGGACTGAGTTTCTTTCGTGCCGTGGAAGGACTGCCCTCACATGGACCTCCTGGTCACTGTCAATTCATCTCACCACGTTCATATCGGTTCATCTCACCACGTTCATATCGGTTCATCTCGCCACATTCATAACGGTTACCTTCGCCACCTTCATCTCAACATGTTCACCTCACCGAGTTCATCTCACCACGTTCATCTCGTCACATTCATCTCGTCATGTTCACATCGGTTCATCTTCCAACCTTCATCTCACCCAGTCATCTCGCCACCTTTATCTCTCCACGTTCATCTCGTCACATTCATCTCCTCACGTTCATCTCGCCACGTTCATCTCATCATGTTCAGATCGGTTCATCTCACCACGTTCATCTCGTCACATTCATCTCCTCACGTTCATCTCGCCACGTTCATCTCATCATGTTCAGATCGGTTCATCTCAGCACGTTCATCTCAGCACGTTCATCTCACCACGTTCATCTCACCACGTTCATCTCAGCACGTTCATCTCACCACGTCCATCTCAGCAAGTTCATCTCGCCACGTTCATCTCATCATGTTCAGATCGGTTCATCTCACCACGTTCATCTCACCACGTTCATCTCACCACGTCCATCTCATCATGTTCAGATCGGTTCATCTCACCACGTTCATCTCACCACGTCCATCTCAGCAAGTTCATCTCGCCACGTTCATCTCATCATGTTCAGATCGGTTCATCTCACCACGTTCATCTCACCACGTTCATCTCACCACGTTCATCTCATCATGTTCAGATCAGTTCATCTCACCACGTTCATCTCGCCACGTTCATCTCATCATGTTCAGATCGGTTCATCTCACCACGTTCATCTCACCACGTTCATCTCGCCACGTTCATCTCATCATGTTCAGATCGGTTCATCTCACCACGTTCATCTCGCCACGTTCATCTCATCATGTTCAGATCGGTTCATCTCAGCACGTTCATCTCACCACGTTCATCTCACCACGTTCATCTCGTCACGTTCATCTCACCACGTTCATCTCGCCACGTTCATCTCATCATGTTCAGATCGGTTCATCTCACCACGTTCATCTCACCACGTTCATCTCGCCACGTTCATCTCATCATGTTCAGATCGGTTCATCTCAGCACGTTCATCTCACCACGTTCATCTCAGCACGTTCATCTCGTCACGTTCATCTCACCACGTTCATCTCGTCACGTTCATCTCACCACGTTCATCTCACCACGTCCATCTCAGCAAGTTCATCTCGCCACGTTCATCTCATCATGTTCAGATCGGTTCATCTCACCACGTTCATCTCACCACGTTCATCTCACCACGTTCATCTCGCCACGTTCATCTCATCATGTTCAGATCGGTTCATCTCAGCACGTTCATCTCACCACGTTCATCTCACCACGTTCATCTCAGCATGTTCATCTCACCACGTTCATCTCACCACGTCCATCTCAGCATGTTCATCTCACCACGTTCATCTCACCACGTTCGTCTCATCACGTTCATCTCATCATGTTCATCTCATCATGTTCAGATCAGTTCATCTCACCACGTTCATCTCGTCACGTTCATCTCATCACGTTCATCTCATCATGTTCAGATCGGTTCATCTCACCATGTTCATCTCACCACGTTCATCTCACCACGTTCATCTCATCATGTTCAGATCGGTTCATCTCACCACGTTCATCTCACCACGTTCATCTCACCACGTTCATCTCATCATGTTCAGATCGGTTCATCTCACCACGTTCATCTCATCACGTTCATCTCATCATGTTCATCTCACCACGTTCATCTCACCACGTTCATCTCACCACGTTCATCTCATCATGTTCAGATCGGTTCATCTCACCACGTTCATCTCATCACGTTCATCTCATCATGTTCAGATCGGTTCATCTCACCACGTTCATCTCATCACGTTCATCTCATCATGTTCAGATCGGTTCATCTCACCATGTTCATCTCACCACGTTCATCTCACCACGTTCATCTCATCATGTTCAGATCGGTTCATCTCACCATGTTCATCTCACCACGTTCATCTCGCCATTTTCATATCGGTTCATCTCACAATCATCATCTCGCCACGTTCACATCAGCTCATCTCACCACGTAAATCTTGCAACCTTCATCTCACCGCGTTCGTCTCGCCACGTTCCTCACGTCAAGTTCATCTCGCAATGTTAATCTCACCACGTTCATCTTGCAACGTAAATGTCTAATCAGCTTTGTTCAAACTTTTTTTAAACAACTCTTATTGTGTCTGTGTCACAGACACAATAAGAGTTGTAATGTTCTAATAATGTTCTCGTGATTGGTATATTTAGGTATAGACATTAGAACTTATTGATCACATACTGTGTGTGTGTGTGTGTGTGTGTGTGTGTGTGTGTGTGTGTGTGTGTGTGTGTCTCTGTGTGTGTGTGTGCAAGGCCAAACGATGTGTTTAAGTGCATCATCCAGGTCATTATTTCTCATTCAGTCTCAATATTCAAGAACATTAATGTGTGTAAATGATGCATTAGCCCCACCTCCTTGTGAATAATTCAACATATTTGTGATTCTCTTGGCCACTAGTAGCGCAGCCTCCATTCATAATTTATTCTAATAAATGTGTGTCAGATGTGATGCTGTCTGACATGAGAATCCACCACCCTGTTAATGATTAATCAGCTACTTGTAAATAGTTGATATTATATCCACATTAAATGACGACGGCGATATTAGCCATCCAATCGGATAACATCAACATTCCTGAACTAATGGGACTGAATTAAATGTTTTTTCTTTCCTCTGTCACCCAGATACACATTTGTAAGAGTATTTATATGGAAATCTATCGAGGGGGATGTGGGTGTCACATTTGGTTTGAGTTCTTTAGTTTATCGCTAGTGTAGTTTTGTTTTGTCTGGATAACATTCCTGTGGGTCTTTTGCTGATATGCCGGTTTGTTAGGGATAACAGGGTTTGTTGTGTATGGCTCAGATGGGTAATGTGACATAGAATTGAGTTGGCTGATGATGAATACATTGATTTGCCAATATTTCTTAGCCCTCCTATGAACGATTGATTGTATGTTTACCTTTGTTGTCTATCAAATAAAATAAAAATGTTATCACAAAATAATCTCAACATTGGTGGCGTTCTTGTGGTAGATGTGGTCACAATAAGCTCACCTGGTCACGTAACATCTCCATCATAGTGTTTCTTTACTCCAACAAGTCTTCTCTCTCCATTTGGAGTCACTATCTAAAGTTAATCATAAATATTTATTTCAGAACAATAATGTCATATGTGTAAATGCTACTATCTGAGCAGATAATCAATATTAGAGGATGATGATGAGACGACCCAAGAAACCCTGGTTTCCCCGGGCGATGGCCAACAGGTTGGCGATTCTGGTGAAGAAACGTGGCTTTTCTGCTTTCTGACTGTTTACTAAGAATGGCTGGATACCACTTTTCATACACTGATAGCTTGAGTATCTGCCGATACAGATCCTGCGCTCACCAGAACTCTCATCGCCTCCATCCCCCTGGTGGTTTATAGGGTTAACGGTGAATTTGTAATATAAGGGTGAGTGTTGGAGCTTTAAACTTTATACACAAACAGGAAGAAAAGTTTCTGCTGTATCACAAAGTCTTTGAGGTGTAAACTTTAAGTCTCTATAGAGTCTGAAAACAAACTGAATCTCACTGCTGATTGGATAGAAATGAATTCTCTGTCAGATAGTAACGAGAAACAGACGCAGGAAAAACAACCTCAAATCAAATACCCATCAACCCCTCTGTTTGCCTTCAGTCAGTAGATGTACATGTGATTTGTTTCCATTTACATGGACCACATCAGGTTATTGCAGCCCATAATTACTGCGCCGCAGTGGCCCGCCGCTGCCTTCATATCTGCCAATAAACCAGCGACCAACGGCGGCGCCGCAGCGGAGCCGAGAATCATGGGAATGAAATTAACTGTTGATTTGAAGTGAGTATGCGGAGGCCAGAGCGCCGTTCAGGTTAAAAGAGAAGATGACTGCAACCGGTTCGGCTGTTCATTTTTTAAGCGAACGCCACAGGTTCGATTCCCCCAGAGGATGCCGCCGCCACTGCTGCCGTGGAGACCATCAGCGCCACGGCAGCTGAGAATCAAATATGAAGGCAGATGATGTTCCCCATGGAAACACAACGTAAATAAAGTCTTATGGAAATGTCCGTCTGTAATGTCATTTTGTCACAATCAATTTCCCATTACCCGTCACCGCGGCAACGTACGCCAAAATATACCCCCCAACCCCCCCCCCCCCCACACACACACACACACACACTGATACACTCACTGAAATTCAGTTTGAACATTGACAGAAAATGAAAAGAGACCAGCAGAGAATGAAGGTTAGAGTTTAAAAACAAGGTTAGTAAGGAGGAGGAGGATGAAGGTGAGAAAGGAAAAGGAGGATGATGGTGAGGAAGGAGGAGGAGGAGGGGGGGAGGAGGAGGATGAAGGTGAGGAGGGAGGAGGAGAAGGATGAAGGTGAGGAGGGGGGGGGTGACCTTCATCATCCTCCTCTCCTGAACGCAGTCTCTCAATTCTTTAAACTTCCTTCAGTTTCTTTGTGTCAAACTTCAGCAGTCAAAATCACATTTGCGCACACACACACACACACACACACACACACACACACACACACACACAGGTTTCCCTTCTGACATTTGTCTTTCATCATCCTAAAGGTCGCCCCCCCTTTATTAGCATCACATGATCGCTGCTGTGTGTTTAACTCTGCATCCAAACAACAGCAGACGTGTCAGAGGTGACATTTACACTGCAGCCGAGGTGGCTTGTACACAAGCACTGGTTACCATGACAACACACTTTAGAGACCCTTTGGAGTCTGATACTGAGACCCTTTAGGTGCAGTTGGTCCATGTCAACGGTAACCTGAATGCTGTTAGGTACGGTGGTGAGATCTTCAGAGCGACTGTCAGACTTGACACTGGTGCAGTGAGTCCTTGGTTCTTCCTGGTACAGTGAGACCTGGGTTCCTCCTGGTCCAGGACTAGCCCGGCCTCATGTATCCAGAGTGTGCAGGCAGTTCCTGGATGATGTATTGATGCCATTTACTAGCCCTCAGGTCCCCCAGACCTAAATCCAGCTGAGCTCCTTTGGGATGTTATGTATCGGTACATCCAACACCACCAAGTACCCCAGACTGTCCAGGAGCTCAATGATGCTCTGATGGCCTTGATGACATTGTTGGGAATGTATACAGGCCTTCAAACACCAAACCCGATATGTCAAGTTCTACAAAGTACATCAGTAAAGATTGTATAATTGAATAATTTATTCATCGAGATCTGATCTGTGTTTGAATTATTCCCTTTTTTCTTAACAATATAGTTGTATTAATTAAACCTAACTACATAGTTAAGTGGTCTCAACCTAACTATGTTATTGGTCTCATGACATTGTAGTTTAGTTGTCTCAACCTAACTATGTAGTTTAGTCATCTCAACATAACTATGTGGTGTAACATTTCTACTAAATGTCATTTTGTCATATTGCTTTCATTCTTCTTATCATTCACATGTATGATCTCTTATCTTATTTATTCCTGGTTTATTCTTTGTAAATGTATGAACTTCCTCATACAATGAACTGTTTGAGGCTGACACAATTGAAATTGTGTTGTGCTTGCATTCTGTAGTAATAAATTATTTATATGAAGCAGTGATCAGGTGTGAAATGGTGTGAAGGTGACAGATAACAGCAGAAATATTACAGCACTGTTTTACATTCTGTCATGTTTAATGTTTGTGTTCAGCCTGAAGGCAGAAACACGTTCAGCGTTCAGTCCAACTGTCTGTGGGGAAAAGTGTGTGTGTGTGTGAGTGTGTGTGTGTGTGTGTGTGTGTGTGAGAGAGAGAGAGAGAGAGAGAGAGAGAGAGAGAGAGAGAGAGAGAGAGAGAGAGAGAATCCAACAGAGGATTGAGACGTTTCTGGCTTAGTTTCTGCTGAGGCGGCGTTCAGACAGTTAGTGAATGCTGTTTACGCTTTTGTCTTCTGGAGAGGGGCTAATCTCTCTCTCTCTCTCTCTCTCTCTCTCTCTCTCTCTCTCTCTCTCTCTGTGTGTGTGTGTGTGTGTGTGTGTGTGTGTGTGTGTGTGTAAAAACTGCAGTCAACGTTTTTTTTGAATGCTTCCACTTTAAAGAAACATAAAGTCCCTTTAAAACTGAAGGTTTAACATATTTTCTCCACTTAGATGCTACCGATACTAGAGACACAAACAATACACACACTGATGACACTACCGATACTACCGATATTACAGATACTATTACTAATACAGCAAGACATTCATAGACATCTATTTTTACAGCATCACTGGACACACACACACTCATGTACACACACGTACAGATGTACACACACAAAAACACACACGCACACTCCAATCACACACACACACATGCGCACACACACACACACACACGTCACATTGTATAATATCCTATCACCAAATATGGGTGTCTAGTCAATATGTTCTAACCAAAGGTCATCCTGGTGGAGGTAGTTGGTGGCTGCAACCAATACATACTCAGCTGGTTTAAATAAAAACACAAGCAATAAAACTCTATTTATTATTTTTATTATTATTATTTTTATTAATATTAAACCTGTTTAAAGGGTCTGATTTCCACATCCTCCACTGCAATTTTCTTTATTGTGTTTTTAATCTATTAAGTTAAACTATTTGGGTGACAAGCATCTGATTGGCTGAGAGGATGGTTGCTATGGTTTCCAGTTCCTGAGGATTTACCTGTTGGAGACAAAAAAGGATTATAGAGCTAACTGGGTTTTAGTCATACATCCTGGATTCTGGAGCTCATTAACAAATCGGCCAATGAGAGGCAGCCTGGTCCTGGGCCTGGTTCGTGCAGTTATAACAGCTGTTATTAGTCCTCTGTTCATACAGTAAATTAGGCTATAAACCCGTATAATTAGTTAATACCACATTGTTGTTTGTCCCATATTTAAAAAGTCAGAGACAGAAAACTGGGGGATGGAAAAGGGTGTGTGTGTGTGTGTGTGTGTATGTCATTTGTGGTTGAGCATCAGCCTTCACAGTTGTTTGTGCAACTTGGTGAAACAGACAAGCCCCGCCCCTATGCAGTGATTGGTCAGCTGTGTGGAAGCGTGTGACAATGGGTTGTGTTTAACGGAACTTCTTTTCTTTAGTTTCTTTTGATTTCTCAGTCTATCTTCATTAGTTTGATCCACCTACGACCCGTCATCACCTACGTCCCGTCATCACCTACATCCCGTCATCACCTACATCCTGTCATCACTTACATCCTGTCATCACCTACATCCCGCCATCACCTACATCCCGTCATCACCTACATCCCGCCATCACCTACATCCCGTCATCACCTACATCCCGCCATCACCTACGTCCCGTCATCACCTACATCCCGCCATCACCTACGTCCCGTCATCACCTACATCCCGCCATCACCTACGTCCCGTCATCACCTACGTACCGTCATCACCTGCATCCCGCCATCACCTACGTCCCGTCATCACCTACATCCCGCCATCACCTACGTCCCGTCATCACCTACATCCCGCCATCACCTACGTCCCGCCATCACCTACGTCCCGTCATCACCTATATCCTGCCATCACCTACATCCCGCCATCACCTACGTCCTGTCATCACTTACATCCCGTCATCACCTACGTCCTGTCATCACCTACATCCCGCCATCACATACATCCCGTCATCACCTACGTCCCGTCATCACCTACATCACGGCATCACCTACGTCCTGTCATCACCTACGTCCCGTCATCACATACCTCCCGTCATCACCTACATCCCGCCATCACCTACGTCCTGTCATCACTTACATCCCGTCATCACCTACGTCCTGTCATGACTTACATCCCGCCATCACCTACGTCCTGTCATCACTTACATCCCGTCATCACCTACATCACGGCATCACCTACGTCCTGTCATCACCTACGTCCCGTCATCACATACATCCCGCCATCACATACATCCCGTCATCACCTACGTCCCGTCATCACCTACATCCCGTCATCACCTACATCACGGCATCACCTACGTCCTGTCATCACCTACGTCCCGTCATCACATACGTCCCGTCATCACATACATCACGGCATCACCTACGTCCCGTCATCACATACGTCCCGTCATCACCTACATCCCGCCATCACATACGTCCCGTCATCACATACGTCCCGTCATCACCTACATCACGGCATCACCTACGTCCCGTCATCACATACGTCCCGTCATCACCTACATCCCGCCATCACCTACGTCCTGTCATCACTTACATCCCGTCATCACCTACGTCCTGTCATCACTTACATCCCGCCATCACCTACGTCCTGTCATCACTTACATCCCGTCATCACCTACATCACGGCATCACCTACGTCCTGTCATCACCTACGTCCCGTCATCACATACGTCCCGTCATCACCTACATCACGGCATCACCTACGTCCCGTCATCACATACGTCCCGTCATCACCTACATCCCGCCATCACATACGTCCCGTCATCACATACGTCCCGTCATAACCTACATCACGGCATCACCTACGTCCCGTCATCACATACGTCCCGTCATCACCTACATCCCGCCATCACCTACGTCCTGTCATCACTTACATCCCGTCATCACCTACGTCCCGTCATCACCTACATCCCGCCATCACCTACATCCCGTCATCACCTACGTCCCGTCATCACATACATCCCGTCATCACCTACGTCCCGTCATCACATACGTCCCGTCATCACCTACATCACGGCATCACCTACGTCCCGTCATCACATACGTCCCGTCATCACATACGTCCCGTCATCACATATGTCCCGTCATCACCTACATCCCGCCATCACCTACGTCCCGTCATCACCTACATCCCGCCATCACCTACGTCCCGTCATCACCTACATACCGTCATCACCTACATCCCGCCATCACCCACGTCCCGTCATCACTTACATCCCGCCATCACCTACGTCCCGTCATCACCTACATCCCGTCATCACCTACGTCCCGTCATCACCTACATCCCGTCATCACCTACGTCCCGTCATCACCTACGTCCCGTCATCACCTACGTCCCGTCATCACATACATCCCGTCATCACCTACATCACGGCATCACCTACGTCCCGTCATCACCTACATCCCGTCATCACCTACGTCCCGTCATCACCTACATCCCGTCATCACCTACGTCCCGTCATCACCTACGTCCCGTCATCACCTACGTCCCGTCATCACCTACGTCCCGTCATCACATACATCCCGTCATCACCTACATCACGGCATCACATACGTCCCGTCATCACATACGTCCCGTCATCACCTACATCCCGCCATCACCTACGTCCCGTCATCACCTACATCACGGCATCACCTACGTCCCGTCATCACATACGTCCCGTCATCACATACGTCCCGTCATCACCTACGTCCCGTCATCACCTACATCCCGCCATCACCTACGTCCCGTCATCACCTACATCCCGCCATCACCTACGTCCCGCCATCACCTACGTCCCGTCATCACCTATATCCCGCCATCACCTACGTCCTGTCATCACTTACATCCCGTCATCACCTATATCCCGCCATCACCTACGTCCTGTCATCACTTACATCCCGTGATCACCTACGTCCTGTCATCACCTACATCCCGCCATCACATACATCCCGTCATCACCTACATCCCGCCATCACCTACGTCCCGCCATCACCTACGTCCCGTCATCACCTATATCCCGCCATCACCTACGTCCTGTCATCACTTACATCCCGTCATCACCTACGTCCTGTCATCACCTACGTCCCGTCATCACATACGTCCCGTCATCACCTACATCACGGCATCACCTACATCCCGTCATCACATACGTCCCGTCATCACCTACATCCCGCCATCACCTACGTCCCGTCATCACTTACATCCCGTCATCACCTACGTCCCGTCATCACCTACATCCCGCCATCACCTACGTCCCGTCATCACATACATCCCGTCATCACCTACGTCCCGTCATCACATACGTCCCGTCATCACATACGTCCCGTCATCACCTACATCCCGTCATCACCTACGTCCCGTCATCACATACATCCCGTCATCACCTACGTCCCGTCATCACATACGTCCCGTCATCACCTACATCCCGTCATCACCTACGTCCCGTCATCACATACATCCCGTCATCACCTACGTCCCGTCATCACATACGTCCCGTCATCACCTACGTTCCGTCATCACATACGTCCCGTCATCACCTACATCACGGCATCACCTACGTCCCGTCATCACATACGTCCCGTCATCACCTACATCCCGTCATCACCTACGTCCCGTCATCACATACATCCCGTCATCACCTACGTCCCGTCATCACATACGTCCCGTCATCACCTACATCCCGTCATCACCTACGTCCCGTCATCACATACATCCCGTCATCACCTACGTCCCGTCATCACATACGTCCCGTCATCACCTACGTCCCGTCATCACATACGTCCCGTCATCACCTACATCACGGCATCACCTACGTCCCGTCATCACATACGTCCCGTCATCACATACGTCCCGTCATCACCTACATCCCGTCATCACCTACGTCCCGTCATCACATACATCCCGTCATCACATACGTCCCGTCATCACCTACATCACGGCATCACCTACGTCCCGTCATCACATACGTCCCGTCATCACCTACATCCCGCCATCACATACGTCCCGTCATCACATACGTCCCGTCATAACCTACATCACGGCATCACCTACGTCCCGTCATCACATACGGGACACATACGGGACATCGTCATCCCGTCATACGTCCCGTCATCACCTACGTCCCGTCATCACATACGTCCCGTCATCACCTACATCACGGCATCACCTACGTCCCGTCATCACATACGTCCCGTCATCACATACGTCCCGTCATCACCTACATCCCGTCATCACCTACGTCCCGTCATCACATACATCCCGTCATCACCTACATCCCGCCATCACCTACGTCCCGTCATCACCTACATCCCGCCATCACCTACGTCCCGTCATCACCTACGTACCGTCATCACCTGCATCCCGCCATCACCTACGTCCCGTCATCACCTACATCCCGCCATCACCTACGTCCCGTCATCACCTACATCCCGCCATCACCTACGTCCCGCCATCACCTACGTCCCGTCATCACCTATATCCTGCCATCACCTACATCCCGCCATCACCTACGTCCTGTCATCACTTACATCCCGTCATCACCTACGTCCTGTCATCACCTACATCCCGCCATCACATACATCCCGTCATCACCTACGTCCCGTCATCACCTACATCACGGCATCACCTACGTCCTGTCATCACCTACGTCCCGTCATCACATACCTCCCGTCATCACCTACATCCCGCCATCACCTACGTCCTGTCATCACTTACATCCCGTCATCACCTACGTCCTGTCATGACTTACATCCCGCCATCACCTACGTCCTGTCATCACTTACATCCCGTCATCACCTACATCACGGCATCACCTACGTCCTGTCATCACCTACGTCCCGTCATCACATACATCCCGCCATCACATACATCCCGTCATCACCTACGTCCCGTCATCACCTACATCCCGTCATCACCTACATCACGGCATCACCTACGTCCTGTCATCACCTACGTCCCGTCATCACATACGTCCCGTCATCACATACATCACGGCATCACCTACGTCCCGTCATCACATACGTCCCGTCATCACCTACATCCCGCCATCACATACGTCCCGTCATCACATACGTCCCGTCATCACCTACATCACGGCATCACCTACGTCCCGTCATCACATACGTCCCGTCATCACCTACATCCCGCCATCACCTACGTCCTGTCATCACTTACATCCCGTCATCACCTACGTCCTGTCATCACTTACATCCCGCCATCACCTACGTCCTGTCATCACTTACATCCCGTCATCACCTACATCACGGCATCACCTACGTCCTGTCATCACCTACGTCCCGTCATCACATACGTCCCGTCATCACCTACATCACGGCATCACCTACGTCCCGTCATCACATACGTCCCGTCATCACCTACATCCCGCCATCACATACGTCCCGTCATCACATACGTCCCGTCATAACCTACATCACGGCATCACCTACGTCCCGTCATCACATACGTCCCGTCATCACCTACATCCCGCCATCACCTACGTCCTGTCATCACTTACATCCCGTCATCACCTACGTCCCGTCATCACCTACATCCCGCCATCACCTACATCCCGTCATCACCTACGTCCCGTCATCACATACATCCCGTCATCACCTACGTCCCGTCATCACATACGTCCCGTCATCACCTACATCACGGCATCACCTACGTCCCGTCATCACATACGTCCCGTCATCACATACGTCCCGTCATCACATATGTCCCGTCATCACCTACATCCCGCCATCACCTACGTCCCGTCATCACCTACATCCCGCCATCACCTACGTCCCGTCATCACCTACATACCGTCATCACCTACATCCCGCCATCACCCACGTCCCGTCATCACTTACATCCCGCCATCACCTACGTCCCGTCATCACCTACATCCCGTCATCACCTACGTCCCGTCATCACCTACATCCCGTCATCACCTACGTCCCGTCATCACCTACGTCCCGTCATCACCTACGTCCCGTCATCACATACATCCCGTCATCACCTACATCACGGCATCACCTACGTCCCGTCATCACCTACATCCCGTCATCACCTACGTCCCGTCATCACCTACATCCCGTCATCACCTACGTCCCGTCATCACCTACGTCCCGTCATCACCTACGTCCCGTCATCACCTACGTCCCGTCATCACATACATCCCGTCATCACCTACATCACGGCATCACATACGTCCCGTCATCACATACGTCCCGTCATCACCTACATCCCGCCATCACCTACGTCCCGTCATCACCTACATCACGGCATCACCTACGTCCCGTCATCACATACGTCCCGTCATCACATACGTCCCGTCATCACCTACGTCCCGTCATCACCTACATCCCGCCATCACCTACGTCCCGTCATCACCTACATCCCGCCATCACCTACGTCCCGCCATCACCTACGTCCCGTCATCACCTATATCCCGCCATCACCTACGTCCTGTCATCACTTACATCCCGTCATCACCTATATCCCGCCATCACCTACGTCCTGTCATCACTTACATCCCGTCATCACCTACGTCCTGTCATCACCTACATCCCGCCATCACATACATCCCGTCATCACCTACATCCCGCCATCACCTACGTCCCGCCATCACCTACGTCCCGTCATCACCTATATCCCGCCATCACCTACGTCCTGTCATCACTTACATCCCGTCATCACCTACGTCCTGTCATCACCTACGTCCCGTCATCACATACGTCCCGTCATCACCTACATCACGGCATCACCTACATCCCGTCATCACATACGTCCCGTCATCACCTACATCCCGCCATCACCTACGTCCCGTCATCACTTACATCCCGTCATCACCTACGTCCCGTCATCACCTACATCCCGCCATCACCTACGTCCCGTCATCACATACATCCCGTCATCACCTACGTCCCGTCATCACATACGTCCCGTCATCACATACGTCCCGTCATCACCTACATCCCGTCATCACCTACGTCCCGTCATCACATACATCCCGTCATCACCTACGTCCCGTCATCACATACGTCCCGTCATCACCTACATCCCGTCATCACCTACGTCCCGTCATCACATACATCCCGTCATCACCTACGTCCCGTCATCACATACGTCCCGTCATCACCTACGTTCCGTCATCACATACGTCCCGTCATCACCTACATCACGGCATCACCTACGTCCCGTCATCACATACGTCCCGTCATCACCTACATCCCGTCATCACCTACGTCCCGTCATCACATATATCCCGTCATCACCTACGTCCCGTCATCACATACGTCCCGTCATCACCTACATCCCGTCATCACCTACGTCCCGTCATCACATACATCCCGTCATCACCTACGTCCCGTCATCACATACGTCCCGTCATCACCTACGTCCCGTCATCACATACGTCCCGTCATCACCTACATCACGGCATCACCTACGTCCCGTCATCACATACGTCCCGTCATCACATACGTCCCGTCATCACCTACATCCCGCCATCACCTACGTCCCGTCATCACCTACATCCCGCCACCACCTACGTCCCGTCATCACCTACGTACCGTCATCACCTACATCCCGCCATCACCCACGTCCCGTCATCACTTACATCCCGTCATCACCTACATCCCGCCATCACCTACGTCCCGTCATCACCTACATCCCGTCATCACCTACGTCCCGTCATCACCTACATCCCGTCATCACCTACGTCCCGTCATCACCTACATCCCGTCATCACCTACATCACGGCATCACCTACGTCCCGTCATCACATACGTCCCGTCATCACATACGTCCCGTCATCACCTACAACCCGCCATCACCTACGTCCCGTCATCACCTACATCACGGCATCACCTACGTCCCGTCATCACATACGTCCCGTCATCACATACGTCCCGTCATCACATACATCCCGTCATCACCTACGTCCCGTCATCACCTACATCCCGCCATCACCTACGTCCCGTCATCACCTACATCCCGTCATCACCTACGTCCCGTCATCACCTACGTCCTGTCATCACATACATCCCGTCATCACCTACGTCCCGTCATCACCTACATCACGGCATCACCTTCGTCCCGTCATCACATACATCCCGTCATCACATACGTCCCGTCATCACATACATCCCGTCATCACCTACGTCCCGTCATCACATACATCCCGTCATCACCTACGTCCCGTCATCACCTACATCACGTCATCACATACGTCCCGTCATCACATACGTCCCGTCATCACCTACATCACGGCATCACCTACGTCCCGTCATCACATACGTCCCGGCATCACCTACGTCCCGTCATCACATACGTCCCGTCATCACCTACATCACGTCATCACCTACGTCCCGTCATCACCTACATCCCGCCATCACCTACATCCCGTCATCACCTACGTCCCGCCATCACCTACATCACGGCATCACCTATGTCGTTGTCTCATCGTTGTCTCTTCATGGTTGTCTTGATGTTGTCTCTGCCCTTTAGCTTTTGTTATTGTTTTCTCATAATTGTCATCCTGTCATTGTCGTTGCCTACGTCCCATTGTGGTCGTCGACTGCATCCTGTCGACCCACCGTTGTTGTTGCTGACATCCTGTTGTCCTGTCATTGTCGTTGCCTACATTCTGTCTTCCCGCCGTTGTCGTTGCCTACATCCTGTCATCCCACCGTTGTCATTGCCTACATCCTGTTATCCCGCCGTTGTCGTTGCCTAGGGTCAGGTAATGACAGGACATCTGGGGTCACGCTACTTTACTCCTGGGCAGCTGAGCGAAGTCATATCTGACTCCCTTCTTTGATGGATAGTGGTCACTATGGCGACAGAGATTTGATATGGAGACGTAGTCAGACGATCAGATTCCTACTGGTGTGTGTCATCACTCATCGTCCACATATCGCCAGGGCGATGTAGTGGTCACTTCCTGCAGGCCATGTGTGTGTGTATTAGTCAGTATATAAGGAATGTCTCTCTGCATGATAGACGGCCTCATATTGACCTCACACACACACACACACACACACACACACACACACAGTTTCTCTCAGGGTAATGACAGCAGGTTGACTGAGATAGTCCTTTAATTGGCCCTGAAATCAGTTTGTCACATCTACTACCTTTTGTGTGTGTGTGTGTGTGCGTGTGCTTGCGTGCGTGCGTGCGTGTGTTTAATGAGCTGACCTGAAGGCAGTGTGTCAGATTGTAACATTTATTACCTCTCGACTTAATTACACACGTACACGCTCAGTCTGTGTGTGTGTGTGTGCGTGCGTGCCTGCGTGCGTGCGTGTGTGCGTGCGTGTGTGTGTGTGTGTGTGTGTGCATGCGTGTGTGTGTGTGTGCATGCGTGTGTGTGTGTGTGATGAGGAGAGGAAAGGGATGAATGACAATATTTCAGAATAAATATGTAGCTAGTCAATGGAGAGGGATAGGTAATGTTTTTGAACTGTGCCACATGTCATGTTTGTCAGTTTAACAGACTGTCTCAGTGTGTTGTGTGTTTGTTAACTAATGTAACTAGTGTAGCTAGCTAACGTAGCTTGGTAAGCCACCAACATGGCTGTTAGCTCACCTTGCGAGCTAGCTAGCTAGCTTAGCTACGTTCTGTCACTAGTGTATCGTTATCTTAGCTGATTTATCCAGCAACTCTTTTTATCAGCAGGAAGAGAAAGAAGGAGTGACACCTGCTGTTCGTGTAAGTAACGTTACATCCTGGTACCCGACACACAGAGAGACCTGTTGTTAGTGTGAGTAATGTTACATCCTGGTACTGAACACACAGAGGGAGACCACTTACCTCCCTGTTGGTGAAACTCTTTACTAGGACACAACTGGAGACTTCATTAGCTGTAAACCGACAAACATCACATGTGGAGTTTGTGGAACATTTTAATGTATCTTCAGCCTGCAACTTCAATGAAGTCTTTTTTCTATCAATTAATAACCCTGGCAATCATCCAACATGGTGTCATCTGTTGGTACTAAATAATAAGGTATTATTATTTTATTATTAAACAAACTAAACACCAAAGTTATTATTAGTGCAATAACAAATAATGTTAATAATGCGTTTTAATGGTTGTATCTCAGCAGGCCTGTATCTGTGACTCTGTAAGAGATAAGCACGCACCTCATGTTAACATGCTCCTGTTATGTTCAACACGCAACCTCCCTGATCAGATAACACACACGCGCACACATGCCCACACACGCACACATACGCACACACGCACGCTCTTCTGTTTCCTGAACATCAGAAACAGAAGAGACAAATCGAACATCCATTTGTTTCTACAGACTTCAGTTGTTCAGTATATCAGATATGTGACTATAAAATAACAGTTAAATTATTATTATTTCTATTACATTTTATTATAAGGATTGTCATTTGTAATATTGTTATTATTGTTAGTGTATCATTCTTGAATTTATATAGAAATATTATAGGTTTCTCTCGTGTTAACGTCCATTAATTACTTCATATTAACTCTGCCAGTCGTCTGATCAGCTCTGCACCATCTCCGTGACGACAGACAGGAAGTGTCAGTGTGACAGGTGCTAACAGCAGCAGCAGCAGCTCATCATCACCTTCATGGCCTCGTTAATGAATCCACCAATAACATTCATTAATAATGTGACATTAATGGATCTTTAGACGCTCTGTTTAACCCTGACATCACACCGTGTGTGTGCTTCATTAGCACCTGTTAGCGCCGCGCTCGCCGAGACGAGCTGAGAACGACGTTGACACTCTCACTTCAGTTTCACACGCACGCGCGCACACGCCACACACACACACACACACACACACTGCTCACTTCTATAGCTGTGTGTTGCTGCACACACACACATTGCTCACTTTATAGCTACACACACACACACACACACACATTGCTCACTTTATAGCTGTCTGCTGCTGCACACACACACACACACACACACATTGCTCACTTTATAGCTGTCTGCTGCTGCACACACACACACACACACACAAACACACACACGCACACACACATGAATAAATAAAGTTTTGATCACAATAATTCAAAACTTTAAGAAATAAAGTTAAGAAATAAAACGATGAAACCACCCAGCGGTGCATTACTAGGTGTTGATACATAAACAGAACATATATGCATGCATGCGTGCATGTGTGTGTATGTGTGTGTGCATTAGTGTGTGTGTGTCCTCTGGGTGTTGTCGCTTAATAAGGGAGGGTTGGCGTTAACATTCTTCTAATTAGCCCCATTAGCAGGTTGCCACCGCAACCCATTTATTTACACTGAGACACCATATGTAAACAGTAATATAAACAAGCTAACCACTGTTAGCAACATGCTACAGAACACATGCACACACAGTACAATGCTGTTCAAGTTTATTGGTGGATAAACAGTAGTCAGTTTAGATCCTTCTGTTCTCATTAATTAATCAGAAACCTCATGTCTAATACATACTGAAGATATTTTCAAAAGATCAACCACATTAGTGTAAATCAACCATACTGGAGTTAAAGTAAATCAACAACATATACCAGTGTAAGTGTAAATGAACCCATACGCTAGCGTAAGTGTACATCAACAACATACACTAGTGTTAGTGTTAATCAACAACATATACTATTATTAATGTAAATCAAAACCAAATACTATTAGTGTAAATCAACAGCATATACTATTATTGGTGTATATCAACAACATACTATTATTAGTGTAAATCAACAACATACACTAGTTAGTGTAAATCAACAACATACGTGTAAGTGTAAATCAACAACATATACTATTATTAGTGTAAATCCACAACATACACTAGTGTTAGTGTAAATCAACAGCATATACTATTATTAGTGTAAATCAAAAACATATACTATTATTAGTGTAAATCAACAACATATACTATTATTAGTGTAAATCAAAAACATATACTATAAGTGTAAATCAACAACATATACCATTATTAGTGTAAATCAACAACATATACCATTATTAGTGTAAATCAACAACATATACTATTATTAGTGTAAATCAACAACATACACTAGTGTTAGTGTAAATCAACAACATATATTATTATTAATGTAAATCAAAACCAAATACTATTAGTGTAAATCAACAGCATATACTATTATTGGTGTATATCAACAACATACTATTATTAGTGTAAATCAACAACATACACTAGTTAGTGTAAATCAACAACATATACTATTATTAGTGTAAATCCACAACATACACTAGTGTTAGTGTAAATCAACAGCATATACTATTATTAGTGTAAATCAAAAACATATACTATTATTAGTGTACTATTAGTGTAAATCAACAACATATACTATTATTAATGTAAATCAAAACCAAATACTATTAGTGTAAATCAACAGCATATACTATTATTGGTGTATATCAACAACATACTATTATTAGTGTAAATCAACAACATACACTAGTTAGTGTAAATCAACAACATATACTATTATTAATGTAAATCAAAACCAAATACTATTAGTGTAAATCAACAGCATATACTATTATTGGTGTATATCAACAACATATACTATTATTAGTGTAAATCAACAACATACACTAGTTAGTGTAAATCAACAACATACGTGTAAGTGTAAATCAACAACATATACTATTATTAGTGTAAATCCACAACATACACTAGTGTTAGTGTAAATCAACAGCATATACTATTATTAGTGTAAATCAAAAACATATACTATTATTAGTGTAAATCAACAACATATACTATTATTAGTGTAAATCAAAAACATATACTATAAGTGTAAATCAACAACATATACCATTATTAGTGTAAATCAACAACATATACTATTATTAGTGTAAATCAACAACATACACTAGTGTTAGTGTAAATCAACAACATATACTATTATTAGTGTAAATCAAAGACATATACTATTAGTGTAAATCAACAACATATACCATTATAAGTGTAAATCAACAACATATACTATTATTAGTGTAAATCAAAAAATATACTATTAGTGTAAATGAACAACATATACCATTATTAGTGTAAATCAAAAACATATACTATTAGTGTAAATCAACAACATATACCATTATAAGTGTAAATCAACAACATATACTATTATTAGTGTAAATCAAAAAATATACTATTAGTGTAAATGAACAACATATACCATTATTAGTGTAAATCAAAAACATATATTATTATTAGTGTAAATCAACAACATACACTAGTGTTAGTGTAAATCAACAACATATACTATTATTAGTGTAAATCAACAACATATACTATTATAAGTGTAAATCAACAGCATACACTAGTGTTACTGTAAATCAACAACTTATACTAGTGTTACTGTAAATCAACAACATATACTAGTGTTAGTGTAAAACAACAACATATACTATTAGTCTAAATCAACTACATTCACTAGTGTAAGTATACATTATCAGCATACTATTATTAGTGTAAATCAAAAACATATATTATTATTAGTGTAAATCAACAACATACACTAGTGTTAGTGTAAATCAACAACATACACTAGTGTTAGTGTAAATCAACAACATATACTATTATTAGTGTAAATCAACAACATATACTATTATAAGTGTAAATCAACAGCATACACTAGTGTTACTGTAAATCAACAACTTATACTAGTGTTACTGTAAATCAACAACATATACTAGTGTTAGTGTAAAACAACAACATATACTATTAGTCTAAATCAACTACATTCACTAGTGTAAGTATACATTATCAGCATACTATTATTAGTGTAAATCAACAACATACACTAGTGTTAGTGTAAATCAAAAACATACTATTATTAGTGTCTTCGAGGCGTATACCAGAAAATTACTCTAAACTATCTTTGAATTGGGATTAATCTAAGTTTTAATGCAAAGTATGTGTACGTTATGTTGATCTGACCATTTTAATTCAGTAAATAAGGATGTTGCATCGTCTTCTTGTTTTAATAGTCCACCTTTTAATTCTTACATTAATAATTGTATCATAGACTTCTCTCTTCTGTGTGTAAAATCTGTGTGTAACTGTGTGTGTTGGTGTGTGTGTTACTGTACGTGTGTGTTGGTGTGTGTGTAACTGTGTGTGTGTGTCAGATGATCACAGTGTTAACATGTAAAGTGGTTTAATCAAAGAGCTCTCCGGGAGGTGAGGGGAGAAGAAGAGGAGGCTAATTAAGAGAAGACTTCATCTCACACACAAGCACACACACCCTTCAGTGTAACGATGTCAGCCATCGAGGCAATTAGTGAGTTGGAGGGCGATCGAGCTCAGAGATACAGGACAGATAAACAGAGAGAGAGAGAGAGGACATGTCAGTTATGCTAGTAATTACAATGTTTTCTGTTCTCGTGTGTGTTTGTGTGTGTGTGTGTGTGTGTGTGTGTATGTGTGTGCGTGTGTAGGAAGAACAAACAAACCGTATGTAAATGAAGCATCACAGAGAAATGAGGCAGTTTTCAACGCCTCAGTGCATGATGGGAAATGCTAAACTGAGAGCTGATTGGTTGTAATTAAATATATTTTGACTGTAGTTTGATGAAAACATTCTTAAATGTCTAAATTAGATAAAAGCTGAATAACGACTCACGTTGTAAAAATATCTTCTCGCTGCTGTAGACCAGCTGGTATCTCTATGATAGTAGCTCACAATAGTAGTCCAGAGACCAGACCAGACTATGTGGAGAAACCAGAGACTGTCTGTGGTCCCTCAGCGGTCTAAGACAGTAGCTCACAGTCCTGAGACCAGACTATGTGGAGAAACCAGAGTCTGTCTGTGGTATCCAGAGGTTTCAAATAGCTCACATTAGTTCAGAGACCAGATTATGTGGAGAAACCAGAGACTGTTATTAACCCGATTCTATGGTTGGAAGCCTAAGGACAAACCGAGCGAGCATGATGTTCGGGTGCTGGTTACATTTCGTCTTCTCGGGCTGAGGCTGCCCCGTACAGAGGTTGGACTGGCACAGAACCGAGTCTCACTGGTCAGTTATCGCTGATGTGAACTTACAGAAATGTAATATGAAACATGTATGGGTGTTGTCCTTGAGGCGTGTATCTATTATAGCAAACCTAATTGGCAGATCAAAGACAGCCTTGAAGATTCAATGGGTTCCTGCTTATCAAGTAAAATTTCACACTGTTCTAAGAAAATGAAAGCAACCAGTAAGATACATGAGTTCAGTGAAACAGTACAAATGTATGTGTCATTGTGTGCTTTTGATCTCTGTGTGATTTGTTGCTTGACTTGTACAGCACTTTGGTCAACTGTGTTGTTTTTAAGTGTGCTCTATAAATAAAAGTGGATTGGATTGGAAGATGATGAAATCTGCTGTCCTCCTGTCTCACCTCCTGTCTATCCTTATGTCTCTCCTACTGTCACTCTTCATGTCTGTCCTCTTTTCTCTCTGTCTGTCTGTCATTATGTCTCTACCAATGTCTCTCCTCCTGTCTGTCCTTATGTCTCTCTTCAATTCTCTCCTTCAGTCTGTCCTCCTGTCTCACCTACTGTCTATCCTTATGTCTCTCCTACTGTCACTCTTCATGTCTGTCCTCTTTTCTCTCTGTCTGTCTGTCATTATGTCTCTACCAATGTCTCTCCTCCTGTCTGTCCTTATGTCTCTCTTCAATTCTCTCCTTCAGTCTGTCCTCCTGTCTCACCTACTGTCTATCCTTATGTCTCTCCTACTGTCACTCTTCATGTCTGTCCTCTTGTCTCTCCGTCTGTCTGTCCTTATGTCTCTACCGATGTCTCTCCTCCTGTCTGTCAGCCAGAGACAGGACTTTGTTCGACAGACAGACAGATGTCTGTAAATGACTGTCAGTCTTCACCATCACTGCCTCCTGACAGGAATACCAATCATCCTCGAGAGTGTGTTATAGTGTGTGTGTGTGTGTGTGTGTGTGTGTGTGTGTGTGTGTCAGGGGACTTATAGCAGACAGTTGAATATCATCAGTATTCAGAGATGGACGACTCTTTCTGCAGTTATTTCCTTCAACAGCTCTAACAGGCTATGTGCCACAGTCCTTTAAAGTATCTGTAATTAACGATCTTCTTCAAAAGCATACTCTTGATCCAGGAGTTTAAGCCAACTACAGACCTATATTATATCTTCCTCTTCTCTCTAAGATCCTTAAGAATGTAGTCGCCAATCAGCTGTGTGACTTTCTAAATAGCAACTGTCTACTTGAGGACTTCCAGTCAGGATATAGAGTACATCATAGCACAGGGACAGCACTGGTGAAAATTACAAATGATCAATCAATTATATCGATCGTCATGACCAAAAGAACTAGATGGTGGGTACAAAAAACTGAAATGGGTTTCCTCAGGAGGGAATCTCCCTTTGAGATAGGGTGAGAAGCTCAGTCATCCATGAAGGACTCGGAGTAGAGTCTCCTTTACCTTGAAAAGCGCCAGCTGAGGTGTTTCGGGCATCCGGGAAGGATGCCCCCTGGGGGCCTCCCTATGGAGGTGTTCCAGGCACGACCAGATAGGAGGAGGCCACGGGGAAGGCCCAGGACTAGGTGGAGAGATTATGGGCCCTAGTTTTGTGGCGCAGCGCAGGGCAGCGCAGGGTGGCGGAGCCGGCGCAATGCAAGTTTCGACCCGCGCAGCCTTGTGCACGGTCAGTTTGGCAGTTTGGTGGATCGCCTGCGCCAAGATGGGTGTGGCGGCGCAGCAGGGGGAGGCGTCACAGATTCAGCTTGGCGTAGCGGAAGTTTCGTGGCAAAAAGCCTCGCCGAGACTGAGCTGAAAGCTCGCCAGCTCTAACCTGGTCTACTTTCGGCGCAAGGCATAAATGAAGTCCATTCATTCAATGCGAATCAAAGCTGGCGCAGTGGAAGTTTGGCTGACGGCGCCGAGACCTCACAGGCAGGTTTCCACAGTTCCAGGCACATTTAAATGCAATAAATAATCACAACAAACACTATTTAATGCAACTAATTTAATCAACACGTGAATTTATATTGTCCCGTCACATCTGACGTCAGATCAAAGGCGGATGGCACGCGTAACGGAAACGCAGCCTCTCGGACCAAAACCCTCTCTCTCTCCTGTTTTTTATAATATCGGCATTGTTATTATTATGATACGCGCGCACAGCGCGTGATGCGCGTGGTGGGAGCGGAGGCGCTGCTTCTGTCATCGGGTTGTCAAGTGACGGAACTTGCACTGAACCTCCCCTAACGCATTAAGGAGAGGAGAGGAGCTCATTTGATTGGTGAAGATCTGAATCGGCTGTATTAATCCCAGTCCATGCCCCGTCTCCTCCTCGTCTCCCACTCATGCCTTCTTCTCCTCCCTCTTTCCCACTTGCGCTGGTAGGCGAGACGGGAGGTGTGCCTGCGCGAGCCTGCGTGGTGCACAAAAAAATTGCTAAGTCCAGGCGGACTCACCCCGTCGGCGCGGCGCAGGTGCGCTGAAAGCTGACTGCGCCTGGTCTACGAAACTAGGGCCCTATATCTCCACATTGGCCTGGGAATGCCTTAGGAACCCCCAGTCATAGCTGGCTAATGTGCCCCAGGAAAGGGAAGTTTTGGGTCCCCTGCTGGAGCTGTTGCCCCTGTGACCCGACCCCTGATAATCAGTTGAAGATGAATGAATGACTGAATGATATATCCATTGATCAAGCCAAAAGAAACCAATCAGTTGATTAAACTCCAGGCATATATTTACGATATAAAAACTTGGATGTCCTACAATTTCCTGATGTTAAACTCAGATAAGATGCAAGTTGTTGTAACAGGGTTCCAAACTCCTCCGAAACTCATTGTCTAAAGATATAGCTACTACTAGGAGATATCTTTGATCCGGATCTGTCCTTTAACACGCGCACTAAACAAACTACAAGGACAGCCTTCTTTCACTTGCATTACATTACTAAATTCACGCAGAAATCTAATCTAAAAAGATGCAGAAATATGAGTCCATGCATTTGTTACTTTTAGGCTGGATTATTGCAATTGTTCAGGTTGTTTCAATATTCCCTTAAAATCTTTCCAGCTGGTCCAGAATGCTAGAGCGCATGTTCTGACTAAAACTAGAAAAAGGGATCACATTTCTCCTCACTGGCTCCCAGTGAAATTCAGAATATAATTTGAAATTCTCCTCTTCACCTACAAGGCTCTTAATGGTCAGACACCATCATAACTTAAAGAGCTCATTAAACTATACTGTCCTACACTCTCAGAATAAAGGGGTACTTCTTGTTCCTAGAGTCTCCAAAAGTAGAGCAGCTACCAGGAGAAAGAACCATCTAAACTTAGCTGTGCCTACCACCATGGAAGACTACTTACTATTACTAATACTACTGACAGCAAATCCAGATGAACCCAAGATACTAATTTGCTCCAGAGTTTTGCCTAAAGTCTAAAAATTAATTGACTTTGAAAATCATGAGCATGTTCTAGTCCAGATCTATGTAGAAAATGTCCTTACTACTGTAATGGGAATTTTGGATGTCTGTAATTTATTATCAGAATATTTGTCAGGTCAGACGTCGATCCGCATCTCCTTTCTGACTGTTATGCTATGACGAAAATTAATGCCTGTTTGTCTATGATATGAACATGAATGCCACATTGACATAAGATAATTTCAGGACTATGACGCCTGTGTTCTGTAAATCTTGACCTTGCCTGTACATCTTGTCTTTGTAAGATAGGACATGATCCGTCCTTTGGTTCCTCCTCCTTAAAAGGGAGATTGCTGTTGGACTCAGGGTCGTTCCTGCTGATTCTGAACCTTTGCATCAGAAGGCAGGGGTGAACAGTACTTTCTTCTGCAGATGAGAATACTTAGTGGAATAAACCTCGGAGAAAAAGCTGATCCTGGTTGTTGATCTTTATTGGGCAGATTCATTTTTCCACAACACTACTAACTTATGTTACGTAGTTTAGTTAAGTCTCACTAAGTTTAGTCGTCTCAACCTAACTGTAGTTTAGTCGTCTCAACCTAACTATGTAGTTTAGTCTTCTCAACAAGTTTTGGCAATTCAACCTGACGACCTAGTTTAGTTGTCTCAACCTAACTACTGTATGTACTTAAGTTGTCTCAACCTAACTACTGTATGTAGTTTAGTTGTCTCAACCTTACTATTTATTTTTGTCAAGAAGAAATAACTTTCTTAGAAAACAATTGGGGTTTTCCTCAGAAACAGGTTTTAAAATTGTTCTCATTGAAAAATAAATAATTGTTTGGGATTCAGACAAGAAAATAAATCAAAAACCAAAAAAATCTAATTTTATGAGAAGTTTCTATTTGAGGAGATAATATAAACATGAGATGTAGTAATTTTATAAAATAATAAAATGGGAAAAAGTACACAATTCTGTGAAAATATTGTTATGTATGTATAGTTTTAAGTGAATAAATCTCCTCCTCCTCATTTCCTGCTGCAACTCTAATTCTCTGAATATTAAACACCTCCTCCCCCTCCCCCTCCCACTCCCCAGTGACCAATGTCTTTTAAATGAGCCTCCCCCTCCATCCCATCCACACCACAACCTCTGCTGCTCCTGCTGTTGCCTTGGTGACGACAATCCTCTGGTGATTAGTGTTAATCATCGCCATAGCAACACCATCAGTACCAGTGTAATCGTGTCTGGAGGAAGAGGAGAAGGATCTGGGTATGGAGGTCCTGGACGGTTGATTGAACACCATTTTTACCTTAAAGACTGCAGTCAGAAATGGTTACAGACCAGACCAGTTTTTGGGTTGGTGGATTTGGTCCAGCAAGTGTTACAGAGCCTGGAGGATCCACTCCTGTCCACTACCCATGCTGTGGTCCATATTAAGCGGTCCATGAAGAGCCCTAATGGGGGGCAGCTCTTGGAGAGAGAGTTCTTCTGAAGGGGACATCATCTTCAAAGAATACCCAGTTGTTATGCTGGCTGCCAAAGCGGGTGAAGTTCTCATCTTTTGAGAGGGACACTATCCGGTGAGCCTTGATATCTTTTAGGGGAAACATCTCAACCCACTTTGTGAAATAGTCCATGATTACAAGGAGAAAGACATTTCCTTTTGAGTCTGAGGAAAAGGACCCACGAGGTCCATCCCCAGTTTTTCCCAGGCCTCCTCCACTGGAGTGGCTGGTCTTTGGTTGTCAGCCTTATTAGCCTGGCAGGTACTGCAACATCTCATGTTGCTCCATCTTTGCATACAGAGAGTGACCAGGCCACCTCAAAGAGCCTCAGAAGGGTCTCCAGTCTGCCCAAGTACCCACTCAGGATGGTTGTATTCAAGAAAAGCTGATAGTTGTCTCCCCCATCTCTCACAGGTGACTGCCTGCCCAGAATCCCCAAGCTACTGGTAGCAGCACCTTTGGCCATGATTCTGACCTCGGGATCTTTCCTGTGCCTCTCAGGGGAGTCTGACAGGGAGGTGGGCCGAACAGGGGAACAGTGGGAGGTGTTCATTGCAACATACACTGCTGAGGGTGGAGATGGTGCAACCACTCTGGACAGGGCATCAGGCACTATGTTGTGAAGGCCTTCTCTGTTCTGTTTAAGTTTAAGATCCCTTAAAATGTAACTGTGGGAGCCACAGAATCCAACTTCCACTTTTTGAGATTGAGTATAAGATTGGCCTTGTAAAGTTTTTTCAGACTGCCGTTTAGGTCTTTCAGTTGTTGTTCTGGTGTGGTGGAGAAGATGATAATGTCATCGATATAAATGCACCAAATAGTTCCAGAATTCTTCAAAACGAAGTCCATATATTTGAATTGGCCTTACACTCTTCAGACTTTGCCACCTGCCAATAGGGTGCTGGAGAAATCTGCCTTATGCATTTATTCCAGCAGGTCATGGATGAGAGCCATGGGGTAGATATCTGGGTGAGTCTTGGCATTCAGGCACCGGAAGTCCACGCAAAATCTTATGGTCTTGTCAGGCTTGGAGACTAGGACCACTGAAGCACCCCAGGTGGATTGTGAAGGCTAAATAACCAATATTTGAGCATATGCCCCACATGGTCTTTGATGATCTGCCCCTTGTAGGGAGACACATGGTAGGCTTTACAACCCTGATCCTCCTTAATTTCCCCGAGCCCACAACTCCACTTCCTCGTTTTCCAGTCTGGTAGGGTCACGAGTTTCAAAGCTTGTATAGCAAAGCTAGCAAATTGATAACGTACATTGTGTGGCGACCAGTGATGCATGGGCTGATCCAAAATAAGTCGGTCATCATTTTGTCTATAAAACGTGGTTGCGTTGAATGACAGAATGGGGCGAGTTTGGTTATCTTGTGACTGTACCAGCACACGTTTTCCTCTTGGGCCTGTCTTTATGGAGGATGTAGAGGACCAGTCTTTTGTCTTTCCCCCTCTCCACTAAGTTATTGAGATCAAACATTATGTTCATTTGTCTGTTTATCTAGATCTATCTATGATTACAAGTCATTGCAATTGCCATTACAATCTGCAAAACATCTCTGATTTTAATAAGAATGTATTATTGTAGTTTTTCTTCTTTGTGGTTTTGAAACTGAAACCTTTTGTTCTCTTCTGCAGTACCATAAACTAACAACTATTTCAGTACTTTTCCATGTAGTTCCATTTTGATTCGAGGTTAATTTTCTCAGCTTTCACTTCTTTTTTCTCTCTGACATTTTGTCAAGAGGTCGGTTTGAAAATAGCTTTTAGCTTATTAACTACTTGAGGAAACCTTTTCACAAGCTGGTTAACAAGGAACTGAGTTATCCCCCTGTGGCTAACACACACACACACACACACACACACACACATGCCTCCATTTTCACACACCAGTATCTTCCTATACTACTACCAACACCAAATACAGTTGGAACCCAAGGGCCTGGTCTGCACGAGATGTCTGCCTAAAAGCCTATTAAGGCAGTTTTTCTTCGCCACTGTCGCTGTAACGCTTGATCCTTGGTGATGTTGGGACTTTGAAAATGTATTAACTATGAAAATCATGAGCGTATTCTAGTCCTATTCAATGTGTTAAGTGTCCTGAAATAATTTCTGTTGGGATACTATAAATACAACTAAATTTAATTTAATTGGTGACAAACATGTTAAAATGTGTTTTATTACTTATTTTTTTCATACTCAGCTTGTTGCTATTATTCCCGCCTAATCTGTTTACATTAATGTAGATGAATATAACTGACCTGTCCCTTTCTCACCACCACTAACAGAATAACTGACCTGTCCCTGTCTCACCACCACAAACAGACTAACTGACCTGTCCCTATCTCACCACTACTAACAGAAGAACATTCATGAATAAGACCCTGTGAATGTAAGAGGTAAGTGAAGAACATCACCTGTAAATGTGATGATACCTTTACTTAGTTACTTTGTACATGAAGATCGAAACAAATTTACACTTTTATTATATTTGAAAAAACAAATCCAGACGACAACAGACGTCTGAATCCGCACTGAAAGATTCATAAAACTCGTACATATAGATGAAAAATCTAATTTCTGAATGTATGAAAGAACATCAGTGTTCATATTTATTTAATTAAAGACATGAAGTCATAACCAGGGCTGATGTCTTTAATCAAATAAATATGAACGTCGTGGTTAAGTTTTCACTCTGTCGTCCATTTAAACCATCAGATGATTGACGTGCGAACACAGTCACACACACACACACACACACACACACACACACACACACACACACACACACTCACACACATGCACAGTCACACACAGTGATTGAGATGTGTGTCTGAGCCTTTTAGCACTTTTTGTCATTGGATGCAGGCACCTAAAAGCCAGAATAAATATTAAAAGCAGATCAATATTTTATTCAAGATAAATTATTATAGTGTTTCTGAAAGCCTGCAGAGTGTGTGTGCGTGTGCGTGTGTGTGTGTGTGTGTGTCTGTGTTTGTTGAACATGACACGTGTTAATAATGGATCGCAGTGTGTCAGTAACAGTATGTTGTGATGTTAAAGTGACTGCGGCTTCGCTCAGATCTGAAGTGTTTTTAAAACGTATGACAGCAGCTCAGATGACACGTTAATATTTCACTGCATGTCTTGAAGTGCTTGTCGTCACATGGAGGCTGAATGTGGTTCAACACATGAATTATTACTGTCAACAATGTCTGTCACTGATGATGGCTGTCTGCCAATCAGAGTTCCCAGTCCAGTCTGAACTATCATGGTGCCAGTGTCCATTTGAAAAATGTGGGTGATTTTTTGGCGTTAAAGCCTATCAGCATTGAGATTCTCCTACTATGATAGGTGGTCTTTCACATTAGTCCAGAGACCAGACCAGACTATGTGGAGAAACCAGAGATTGTCTGTGGTCCAAACAACAAGGTCTCTGCCATATTTATGTCTAGATGACCTTATTTGGGAGACTGTCCTCCTCGAGAAAACGACCACATAGGTCGTGTGTCAAGCACCGAATTACGACCATATGTTACGTTTCAAAATAGCGCGCCCTTTACACAATTTACTGTACTTACCTTCATTAGTCCAATGAAGTTCCAGCCACTACTATCGTCGTTGCAGAAGAATCTCCGCAATACGCAATGCTCTTATGTCACCAGTAGGAGTGCTCATCTAACGTACGCTCCCAGAGGTCGTATTTGAGGATGTGACACACAACCTATTTGGTCGTATGAGTTGGAGGGCTTGTTGTTATTTGGAGTGTTTTCTGAGCAGCTACAATGTTAGCATAGCTTAGCACCCACCAACCAGACTCCATTCAGAAAACAAGCATTTTAAAAGTAGTTTGTCGTACTTCAGACTTTTTACTGATCACCATCACTGTCTTTATTTCAGCATCCTTTTCATCTGGTTATTGATATAAAATCACAGCTAAGTCGTTTATTCTGGGTCCCTCCAGCTGTGGTAAACCAGCTGACGTGGGTCTTGCTGGATCCAGTGAATCCAACTTAGTGTCCGTCTGGTGGACGAGTGTCTTGCCAGTGTCCTTCTGGAGGAAGATAGTTGTGCCAGTGTCTGTCTGGAGGACAAGTCTCTTGCCAATGTCCGTCTGTGTCATGACCCAGCTCGTGAGCCATGATAGAAATGGGAGAGAAACGGTATTAGACCAAAAGATGAACAAATTTATTAATGATGTGGTGTGGTGTGTTAATCAGTATAGTCAGTGTGTTAGCAGATGGATGAGTGTTCAAATGATGAGTGGAAGGTGTATAAAGTAACTCAAACTAACATGGCCAAAGCCAACCAAACAAAACCATGATGCTGGATGAATGGAGAGTGAGAGCCCTGGCCTGGAACAGCCAGAACTTAAATACTCCTGGGAGACTGGCCAGGTACTCCCATGGACTACCAGGGACCTGTAAGGACACAGACAACAGACCAGAGGAAACATACCCACAGCAGGCCCTGCTGAAGCAGGAGGGCCGTCACAGTTGTGTCTTGCCAGTGTCCATCTGGAGTAGATAGTCGTGTCGGTGTCCGTTTCTATCGGTTGAAAAGCAGTATAATGACGATACATCTCAAATGACTGAAACACACCTGAGACATTTTGCCTTTCAGCTATTTGATTAGCTGCTATTACAATATGTTAAACTAATCACACAAACACATACACATGCACATGCACATACACACACACGCACAAACGCACACACACACACACACACACACACACACACACACACACACACATGGTTCCACACAGTTTTCCACCTGGGTGGACTAACATGCGTTCATTAGCTCAGACAGGCTGTGAAACTCTGTGTGAAAATGATGACATTTCACAGGTTGCCTGGTTTGCATGTAGAGTGTGTTTGATCTGACACGCCTGAACAAGCCTGAACACACCACAGGTGGAGACAGAGTCAATAAGAGAACAGAGAGAGAGGTTAAACCTTTTCATTAAACATGACAGAGATCAGAGAGAGCAGTTTGATGCAGCACACGCGCAATAGGCTACACAGTAGGCTATTCACACACATGCAGCACACACATTACAAACATTACACACAGTACACACTCTCACACACACACACACACACACACACACACACACACACACACACACACACACACACACAGTACAATTTGTTTCCCCCTACTTCTAGTCTTTAAACTAAGCTAGGTTAAGAGTCTCCCCCTGCTTCTAGTCTTTATGCTAAGCTAAGTTAAGTCTCCCCCTGCTTCTAGTCTTTATGCAAAGCTAGGATAAGAGTTTCCCCCTGCTTCTGGTATTTAAGCTAAGCTAGGCTAATACTTTCCCCCTGCTTTTAGTCTTTGTGTGAAGCGAGGTTAAGAGTTTTCCCCTACTTATAGTCTTTATGCTAAGCTAGGTTAAGAGTTTCCCCTGATTCTAGTATTTATGATAAACTAGGGTAAGAGTTTCCCCCTACTTCTAGTCTTTATGCTAGGCTAGTCTAATACTTTCCCCCCGCTTCTAGTTTTTAAGGTAAGCTACGCTAATACTTTCCCACTGCTTCTAGTCTTTACGCTAAGCTAGTATAAGAGTTTCCCCCCATGCTTCTAGTCTTTAAGCTAAGCTAGGCTAATACTTTCTCCCTGCTTCTAGTCTTTATGTGAAGCGAGGTTAAGAGTTTTCCCCTACTTCTAGTCTTAATGCTAAGATAGGTTAAGAGTTTCCCCTGATTCTAGTATTTTTGCTAAGCTAGGCTAAATGTCTCCCCCTGCTGCTAGTCTATATGCTAATCTAGGCTAAATGTTTTCCCCTACTTGTAGTTTTTGTGCTAAGCTAGGTTAAAGATCAATCTCTGCACCACATTTTTCTCCACCTCCTCCATTTCTGCTTTGAGCTCTGGGGAAGATGAACCTGCATCAAGAGGAGGAGCAGAAGGAGCAAGAGGAGGAGGAGGAACAGGAGGAGCAGGAGGATGAAGATGAAGCAGAGGTAGGTCATAAATCACTCACCAGGAATGGACACTCATACAATACAAAGAGATACTGTGTGTGTGTGTGTGTGTGTGTGTGTGTGTGTGTGTGTGTGTGTGTGTGTGTGTGTGTGTGTGCGCGCGCGCGCACTCAGCTGACCTTGGTTGCTGGCCCTCATTAATCACACTGACACACACACACACACACACACACACTGTTCTGTTCAGGTCCTTAAAATCCTGGAAGGTTTTTGAAGACATGTCAAAGATAAAAACAGAAACCAAGCTTGAATGTTGTTTGATTTGATTTTTTATGATTTGATGTCACTTTCGGGAAAACTGGGTCCAAAACCAGCATGGATCAGTGAGTCCAGGTAAAAACCACCTGTCTTGGAGCAGAGCCTCACAGGGTCAACGAATGGTTAGCAACACTGACTATAGTGCAGGCGACGGGTTCAATTCCTGTAGTGCAAAAGTGGAAGTAGCGAAATGTGAACATAATCATTTTTATATCCCACAGGCACCACAACAATGTGGCTGCAGCTGAATTTAAGCATAAGAATATTGTGCAAATAAATAGACTAAGGCTTATGGTTTTAATCGTATTTCACATATCAAACAGAGTAAATATAAGCGGCTATTTTAACACAGAAATGTCCTTAAACATTTCAGAAAACTAACAGAAAAACAAAAAAATATTGTGAGTAGTCTATCACAACAACTCCCATTTGCAAAATTATGTCATGGTATGAAATGTTGAAAATGTAAGCCGGGGAATATTGTTTAGATATGTGAGCGGTAGAAAAAATTTAGTTTTATACAAAGTAATCAAAATCCTCTCCCAACGTAAAGCTGCTTGAATCACTTTTATCTCCATATCAATGAGGTTGACGAGGAAAGGACAGCATGTTAACTGACTGTTTTTATTAAAGATTAAGTTCACTTTCTTTCTGGAACGGAATACTCAGTCTCCCTCCTCTCAGGGTTAACAAACTCATAGTTTAACTAAACCTGCTTTATGGAATACATCACTTAGGCCTGTACTACGAAGCAGGATTTGAGGTTAGCGCGGCAACTTCCGGGTTAACTCTTGGTTTTCAGTCCTACGGCGGTGGTTCACTTCTCACCGGGGTACATCGCCATGTTAACGTATGCTACAGAGCTAACCTGCTCCGGAGCAGGCTATGTTCCAGATAAGAGATCGACGTGTAGAAAAGCACTGCCTACTGAATAATCAGCTCTCTTGGAAAATGGCATCACCATTTGTAGATGATCCAGAGGTGCGCGGATCGTGAGAGGGTCTAGGAGAGCCGGCAAGAGACCAGCAAATCCCTTTGTCTTTCCCTGACAATATGAGAGATGAATATTCTCATCGGAGGGAATGAAGTATCTATGTCAGCTCCTTGAGCCGTATGTTGCCAGTATGACATGTCGGAGTCGAGCACTTACAGCGCCGCAGACTGCATTGCACTGCGTTATTTTGCCACGGGTACTTTTGTGTACGGTTTGGATGATGCAGAGAACCTGAGCGAAAACCCGGTCTGCAATGCAATTCATACGATGGCCCGCGCTCTGACAGGGGTGCTGGGTAAGTTATGGCAGTAAGTACTTACCACTTGGAATAATGTTTTTATGTTTATTTTGTATTTGCTCCCAAGTCCGTCAGGATTGCAGCTGAAAGAATGAGGCTGATATTGTCATAAACCACCCATAATAATACATCTAAGCAACACATTAATTTAATGTAATAAATGTAGTCATAGTCAGAGCTAGTAGTGCCCTTATAATGGGTCACTGATATTATAAGATTATTAACTTACGTATTCACACAGTTGGCAATTTTTTGCCAGCTGTTCTTCCTGCATTAGGCAGCTGCAACTGTGTTGCTTTTTGCCTGTATTATATTTTATTTTATTTTATTATTCGTATTTCATAAAAAGGCTGGTCTGCCCCGCTCCAGTACCGCTCACAACACAAGTCTGAAGCCCAGGCCCGACCCAGAATCCCGCTGTTTCCTATGCAGTCATCAACAGTATTTTCAGTCATAAATCGTCTCGATAGCGGGTGAGATCTGAGTAGAACAATGGGCAATAATGAGTGGGACGGCCTATCGATTAAAGCCTATGTCATGTCCACATTGCGTACCCATGCATGTGCTTGTGCATTAATATTACTGTACTAAAATCCACCTCTTCCAATAGTCCCAGGGCTGAGGAAGCGTACCGTTCTTAAGCACGGAACAGAACGCTCACACAATCCAACCAAACAATCCAACCATACCGGCACGGTATGGTTGGCCTAGTGTGAGTGTGGCCTTAGTTGCTTATGGAGGGAGGGAGTTCGAGAGGGTTTGGGCAGCAATGGCAAAGGCTCTGTCCGCCACGGTGCAGTGCTTAGTCCTGGTGATGGGGGTCAGAAAGTTTGCATCTGGGGATCGAAGGTGGAGAGTGGGGGAGTGACATTGGAGGATGTCTGTGAGGTATGAGGGAATGAGGTTATTGAGGACTTTGTAGGTGATGAGCAGTATCTTGAAACAAATGCAAAATTGTATTTGGAGCCAGTGAAGGTGTTGAAGGACAGGTGTAATAGGGTCTCTGGAGCGGGAGGAAGGGGTCTCTTGAGTGGGAATGGCTGAGCAACTGGGCAGCTGATTTGAGAACATGGTGGAGGAGAGGCCGTAGAGGATGCTGTTGGAGTAGTCCTGTCCGGAGGTTATATAGGCGTGGATGAGTGTTTCTGCTACAGCAAAGGAGAGGCTGGGACGAAGACGTGCAACGTTTCGTAGGTGGAAGAAGGATGTCTTGGTGATGTTTTTGATGTTTCAGAAGTGGAGGAAGGATGTTGCTAACAGTTAACAGGACTAACAGGACTAACAGGACTAACAGAACTAACAGAACTAACATGACTAACAGGACTAACAGCTAACAGGACTAACGGAGCTAACAGGAGTAACAGAGCTAATAGGACTAAAGGCGGGTCCACACCGGACCAACTCCCCGATTCGCGTCGGTAAATGACGGCGGGCTACTTAACTTGGCCGACTCGAACAACGACATGGGCGGTTCACACCTACGGAACTACAGCCGACGCCATACGTTCCGCGCTTGCGCGAGATGTAATGTCTCCAAAACAACAGGCGGGGCTAATCTGTATTGTGGGCCAAAAAACACAAAAAACCGGAAGTAGGCGGTCCTCTCTAGCACCTTCTTCGATTCCACTGGTTATCTGGTATGTTTACCATCGTCACTTCCGGGCTTCAGTGATTCGCTAGTCAAGCTGCTAGCCTCCACCAATCAGAATGGTAAAAGAGTGACCGACTCGCTTGGCGGATTACACATTTGAATCGGCTGAAATGAACGCCGACGTGGGCCGATTCGAGCGACCACACCAAGCAGACTCATGTCACGGATGCCGACTGTAATATCCTCTCTGTACTGACTGTGAGAATATCTAGCCTGCTGTAGCATCAATATGCTGGACCACTGGAAGAGACGACCGACCACATTCAGGTGTAGTTTCACACTAGTTTGTTTATTCGCTGAAGTGTGCACAAAACCATTCAATGAGTATAGTGTCACCTACTGGTGTGGTGGAATAACTACAGGCTATTATGACCAATACATCACAACTCCTCCCCTCTTATTCAATTACCGCTATTCATAACAACACTAGCCTGATAATAGGTACAGTAGCACCAAACTAAACACTTACATCAGATGAACAACTTTTTCTTTTATTTTTTTTTTTCTTTTAATTATTATTATTATTTTTAATGTCTCAAAGAAACAACAGACTAACTTAGGCTAGGGGGTAGACTGCCCCATCGCCTAGAGTGTGTCAAGGGATTATTCTGCCCTTTTCTTCAGACAACACTCTCTAACCGAACACATTCAAAACATTCACCAGTTTAAAGAGTCAGTCTATCTGGTGGTTTGCGGTCCCGCCTTGGGTACCGGCTCAAAGTCTGTTGGTGTGTCGCTGGAGTGTCAGTGTGAGTGTTGTCTGACTGACCTGTGGATGTAGTGACACACTCACTGACAGGGCTGGGTGTCTCTGGCTTTCCACCAATGTCAGGCGGAGCAGGTGGACTGTCCATGCTGGGCATCGGCTGCACATCAGCTGCAGCCTGGACGATGTTAGGGTGACATGCCATCATCTGATCAGCATGACGATTCCACTTGTGTGTTGATCCCACACTGACCTGGTAGGATACTGGACCAGCCTGTGATGTAACGGTTCCAGCCGACCACTTTTGAAGGCCATGGCACGAAGTTACATGTGGTGGCCGGGTCTTGATGCTCAGATCGAAGAGAAATGCAAAACATGTGTGTCCTGTCAACGCATCCAGAAAACACCTAGTCTTACACCCCTGCACCCATGGCCCTGGCCCGCAGCCCCATGGCAGCGTATCCACATTGATTTCGCCGGCCCGTTTGAGGGACGCATGTTCTTTGTTGTGGTTGATGCCCACTCTAAGTGGCCTGAAGTTGTTCTAATGGACTCAACCACGTCAGAGAAGACAATTCAGGTGCTTAGAGGTCTGTTCAGCCATTATGGAGTTCCAGAAGTACTGGTTAGTGATAATGGACCGCAGTTCACGTCTGAGGTGTTTGCAAGCTTTTTGACATCTAACGGCGTGAAACACGTACGCTCAGCTCCATTCCACCCGGAAACTTACGGTCTTGCTGAACGTTTTGTACAGACCTTTAAACATTCTCTGAAATCATCAAAGGGAACCTCAACTGTTCAAAAGCGACTGGATGCCTTCCTGCTTCAGTACAGAAACACGCCTCATACAACTACTCAGGAGACACCATCAATGCTGTTCCTGCACCGCAAGCTTCGCACTCGCCTTGATCTGCTGAAACTGAGTGTGGCAGCGGTGGTGGATCAGGCACAAGATGCTCAGTGTACCTACAGGGCAGTGTGCTCTAAGGCCAGGTCATTCAGCATCGGCGACCCAGTCCTTGTCCGGGATTACCGGAAGGGAGAGGAAAAGTGGTCGGCTGGAACCGTTACATCACAGGCTGGTCCAGTATCCTACCAGGTCAGTGTGGGATCAACACACAAGTGGAATCGTCATGCTGATCAGATGATGGCATGTCACCCTAACATCGTCCAGGCTGCAGCTGATGTGCAGCCGATGCCCAGCATGGACAGTCCACCTGCTCCGCCTGACATTGGTGGAAAGCCAGAGACACCCAGCCCTGTCAGTGAGTGTGTCACTACATCCACAGGTCAGTCAGACATCACTCACACTGACACTCCAGCGACACACCAACAGACTTTGAGCCGGTACCCAAGGCGGGACCGCAAACCACCATACATCACACCGACTATCTCAAAGACGCCGATTTTCGGTCCGGTGTGGGCCCGCCTTAAAACAGAACTAACAAGACTAACAGAGCCAACAGAGCTAACAGGACTAACAGAGCTAACAGAGCTTACAGCACTAACAGGACTAACAGCTAACAGGACTAACGGAGCTAACAGGAGTAGAGCTTACAGGACTAACAGGACTAACAGAGCTAACAGAGCTAACATGACTAACATGACTAACAGCTAACAGGACTAACGGAGCTAACATGTGTAACAGAGCTAACAGGACTAACGGGACTAACAGAGCCAACAGAGCTAACAGGACTAACAGAGCTAACAGGACTTACAGAGCTAACAGAGCTAACAGGACTAACAGAGCTAACAGGACTAACAGAGCTAACAGAGCTAACAGGACTAACAGGACTAACGGAGCTAACAGGAGTAACAGAGCTAACAGGACTAACAGAGCTAACAGAGCTAACAGGACTAACAGCTAACAGGACTAACGGAGCTAACAGGAGTATCAGAGCTAACAGGACTAACAGAGCTAACAGGACTAACAGAGCTAACAGGACTAACAGGACTAACAGCTAACAGGACTAACGGAGCTAACAGGAGTAACAGAGCTAACAGGACTAACAGAGCTAACAGAGCTAACAGGACTAACAGAGCTAACAGGACTAACAGAGCTAACAGAGCTAACAGGACTAACAGCTAACAGGACTAACAGAGCTAACAGGAGTAACAGAGCTAACAGGACTAACAGAGCTAACAGGACTAACAGAGCTAACAGAGCTAACAGGACTAACAGCTAACAGGACTAACGGAGCTAACAGGAGTAACAGAGCTAACAGGACTAACAGAGCTAACAGGACTAACAGAGCTAACAGAGCTAACAGGACTAACAGCTAACGGGACTAACGGAGCTAACAGGAGTAACAGAGCTAACAGGACTAACGGAACTAACAAGACTAACCGGGTGGGGTGAAGTCTCACCAATTTACCTGTCGGACCAGCACACACACACGCATGCACACGCACGCACACTGTGAATGTCAGAAAATTATCATTATCAATGAAACAACATACATTAAACTGTAAGATAGAATGAATTAAAACATTTGGATGATAAAAGCAAAATAAAAACACACATAATATGATAACAATATTCTAGACAAACACATTCTTTATTTGAGTTTCATCACAAACATGACTGTTTTTATTATTTCAGCTTTTTATTTGCAACTATCAAAAATCTAATCCCATCATCACAATGATTGATATTTAGATTACATAACACTGTCCTGCAGGAATATTTATGAAATATATATCTGTACATTATAAATCAAATACATTAACCAATCAGGATGTATTTATCAATTATTCAGGCTGTATTTATCAATAATACATAATACAGCCTGATTGTTTAATCTATTCAAGTTATTATGTAAAGATAAAAGGATTTTAATAACATGATAAAATACTGAATTTATCTCGCTAAAAAGACTGATGAGATTATAAAAATATATTTATGGGTTAGATGGAGAGATGGAAATATTTCCCAGGTGTTGAATAAATGTCAGTTTTCAGCAATGTGCAGCTCAGAATATTAAATATTCAGAATATTAAGCAGGAAACATTCTTGGATATCCTCAAACTTTTTTCTTTACCAGGCAATAACACGTTCAAACAGATATATATATATATATATATATATATATATATATACAGTAATACAGTATATTGCCTCAATGTCATTTTACTAAAATGACATTGAAGCGACTTCCAGAGCATATTAGCGAGGGAGGACGGAAAGAGAGAATTTTTGTATTTTTACGTATTGAATTGTGGGAGCAAGAACCACTGGCAGGGGCCATCAATCACGAAAACTTTCATTTGATTTTCAGATTTGGAGAAACTTTCACACTTGTGTAAGGCGGACAGGAGAGGGGAGAGGAAGTGAGGAGGAGGAAAAGGGGAGGAGAAGGAGAGGAGGTGGAGTTGGGGGGGGAGGTAGGAGGAGGAAAAGAGGAGGAGGGGAGAGGAGGAGGTGGAGGGGGTGAGTAGGAGGAGGAAAAGATGAGGGGGAAGAGGAGGAGGGGGAAGAGGAGGTGGGGGAGGGGGGAGTAGGAGGTGGTCTCAGTGTTGGTTGACCTTCGTGACCCTGCCTGTCTTTTGGCTGTTCTGCTTCAGTAGTTACCATGGTAACGACACACCTTCATCATCAGCACCACCCGGCAACAGGAAACAGTCACAAAGAGAAGTGTTGATATAGCAAATCATCACACACACACACACACACACACACAAACTGTAACTCTCTCTCTCTCTCTCTCTCTCTCTCTCTCTCTCTCTCTCTCTCACACACACACACTCTGTGATACAGACACATACTCTAACAAACAAACAATTACTCCAATACAATGTCACACACTGTAGGGTGGAACCCTAGAACACAGCAAAGGGACCCCCGACAGGACGATGAGCACAGGTGGGGTACCTGTGCTCATCACCAGGGCTGTGTGCTAAGTCCACTGCTGTACATCCTCTTCGGCCACGACTGTGTGTCCGCCCAGTGCAACACCACCATCATCAAATTTGAGGATGACACAACAGTCATTGGGGTGGGGAAGAGACCACCGACAGGGAGGAGGTGTCTTCCCCACCAGTGACCAGAGGAAGAGGAGGGACCAGCACATGCCTCTTCACATCGGTGAGGCTCAGGTAGAGGGTGAAAACCCTTAAATTCCTCGGCATCCACATCAGCGAGGATCTCTCCTGGTCTCACAACACACATTGTCAGGAAATTTCAGCTGTGACTGTTCTTCTTAAGAAAGCTGAGGGAATGTTGATTATCCACCAAACTTCTACAGATGTAAAGTGGAGAGCATCCTGACAAAACGGCATCACAGTGTGGTGGGAACTGCACTACACAGGACAGGAAGGCTCTCCAAAGGGTGATTAAAACGGCAAAACACATCTGTGGAGCAGCCCTTCCATCACTTCAGGACACTTATAACTTAAAAAAGGCGCACAGGATCACAACGGACAATATACCCCCCCAGCGTGCACTGTTCACAGGCAGATGCTACAGGATTGTGAAAGCCAGAACAAGACTAAAAACAATTACTATCCACAAGCCATCAGGCTGCTGAATGACTCTGTCACAAACAAACCATCTCTGTGAACTGTATATTCATATGTTCATTGCACTATATCCAAACCTTGATATTTGCAATATTTCTAAACAAAAATTGTTACTAAACTGCATGGACTGTAAATACATTTTGTTCTTTTGTACACATATTTTTTATGCGTTTTTACCTTTTAGTTCTTAGTATATGCTTTTATTCTTTTCTATTGTATTTTCTAGTTGAGATCACTGTATGAAGGGAAACTGCTAAATAAGAATTTCATTGCTCAGTGTGAACTATGTTCATCAACTGTGTGTGTGACAATTAAAATCTTGAACATTAAATCTTGAACAGGACACATGGAGCTGTCATTGGCCGGGACCCCCAACAGGACACATGGAGCCCCCTGAGGAAGAGTCCTCCAGTGTCGGGAGTTTCCAGATTCAGGTAACTGAGGTAGAGTTCAGGACCGGAATGCAGAACACAGGAAGGTCGATTGAATTGAACCAAATAAAAGAATAGAAAAATAACATAATAGTTGACTTTAAAAAAAAGATAAAACTGTTGAGAAACAAACTGAAACAAATGTAGTCTTCAAAATAAAACAGGAAATAAAAAAAAACCTGAGACCATGACAATCTTCTACAGTTTCAGATTTAAATTCAGACTACAGTTATTAGTAGTATCTATTGTTAGAAAAGTAGTTGTTGATTGCAGTAGTTAATTAATACATAAATGACATGTTATGGATGGAGTTAATCACTTAGACGTTATAGAAGGAGTTTTATTAAAATGACTACCAAACAGGGGCGATTCTAGGAACAGAGCTTAAGGGGTGATCCTAAAATTGTTCCCCCTTTTTTTAAACAAAAACTACATTTTAACGTTATTTTGGACTATCATTCTCACATTAGTGAATGAAGAACATCAGACTTTTGGGATAGGGGAAATCACTGTGACTGGATAAATTACTTTAATGCTGAGCCAAAAAGCCATCACTTGGTTTTAAGAGTACTACAAATTAAATTGTATTAAAATGAAAAAATAATGAGGTAGCCTATAACGGGGGTGAAGGGGGCAGGTGGGAGAGAGAGAAAGTGGATCTGCATACCATGATGCGTTTTTGGGGGGTGGGGGGTTCTGTTGTATTTTCGTTGTTCATATTAAGTTTAAAGTAAACCATACTGTCTATGGTTTTTGAGCATGTTTAAGTTTGTCAAACACGGACTTGTGTTTAAAAAACAACATGACGCTATTTTTATATTATAATATTTTTTAAGGGTGCTGGGACTCAATTTAAAAATGGGCTAGATACACCTATGCTACCAAATGATACAATGGTTAAATGGAGGAAACACTCTAAAATGGAAGATTAATATCAATATAAATATTCACAATGTGACCTGACCTCTGCGTAAACACTTACAAAAAATAATGAAACACTAACATTGAAAACTAGTCTTATTATTAATCTCAAGATAGTTGCTGATGGTTTAATCATATATTTTAATTTATATTTTAATACATATATATATATGTGTGTGTGTGTGTGTGTGTGTGTGTGTGTGTGTGTGTGCATATTTATTAAAATATACAATTTTAGATTACAATTGAAGTTCAACTAGAAAAGGTCAGAATTTACTTGAATCTGAGTTGAAATAATAATAATAATAAAAAGTTAATTAAAAAACAATTTGTAAAGATGGTAATGTTTATAATAACAATTCTAGTAGTAGTAACATAGTGATGTGGATAATGGTAATAACAACAAGTATATACATTCTTATAAAAGAGTGTTAGTATTATTATTATTAATATAATAATAATAATAATGTTATATTAATAATAACAATAATAATAATTAGCAGCAGTGTGTATGCATGCTACTGTAACAAATCACAGTAAACGGCAAACAAAGAGACTGCTGCTCGTGGGGGGGGGGGAGGGGGGAAGAACAGTTCCAGGGCTCCCCCTGGTGATCACTTACAGGACCGAAGTGTTTCCATATGTAATGTTTGTGCAATATAAAACATAAAGTTCCCGCAGCTCATAATGAAAAATAAAATAACTGCAGTGCTGATCAATTTATATTAACTTTGCATGATTGATATTATATAATCATTATCTATAAATATCCAAAAAAACTCTCAACTGTTCATAAATCAATGCAATTAAACACATCTCAGTATCCATTGAGTCGGTGATGGAGAAAAGCATTAAAGTAAAAAAAACTGAATTTGTGTTGTTATATGTTATAAATGTACAGTAAGAAACCTTGTGATTGGCTCAGAGACATGTCATCTGTGTTTCTCTGAATAAACAAGTGAATAACAACATTAGAAGAAATTTGTCACAAACCGTAGAAGATTTTATTTCTAAATGTGACTCTTTTTCTTTTTAAACATAAAACATTTTCAATAAAGCAAAACAATGTAAATAATACAGTTAATAAGAAAAGGAACACACATCCACACAAGACTTAAACTCATCTTTGCTTATATTTTAAATCTTTATGAATAAATATATTATAAATGTTAATTTATTTTTAGAATAAATACATTCTAAATTCAGAAATACTATCTCAGATGTTATTTAGATGTCTTTTTACTTGTGTTAATATTTGTTTCAAAATAAAGAGGAAATTTTAAATTTTGTGTATTTTAAATTTAGTGTGTATATATATAGTATATATATATATATATATATATATATATATATATATATATATATATATATATATATATATATATATCAATGTCAGTTTTAGTCTTTCATTTTCTGTTTCTGAAGGAATTTATGTAATTTAAACAGTTGTATTTCTTCTGGATGAAAGTGAAAATACAAACTGTAGTTAATGTAATAATGTGACAAACAGCTTTTTCATATATAGGGATTTACAGTTACTGTAACTCTCTCCTTGTTGTTTCTCTCCCTCTCTTCTTCTACTGTGTCTCTCGTCCCTCTTCCTGCTCTCAGTAAAATGACATTTAGAGCAGCAGGGTGAGAAAAGCAATCTGCCGTCCCTCCCTGGAGAGAGAGAGGAGTGAGAAAGGAGAGGGGAGAGAGAGGGGAGAGAGGGAGAGAGAGGGGAGATGTAAATGTAAAAATGAGTGGAATAAAAGAAGAGAGAGAAGGAGGCTGAGAAGGGACATGGGGAGGGGAGGAGTTGAAAAGAGAGAGAGGAGTCGTTCTTTCTGTCCTTGATCGCCCTAATGGATCTGTGTGAGTGTGTGTTGATGTGTGCAGCGTTGAGAGGTCCGTCCACTGAACCACACATAGACACAAACACATCAACACACCTGAAAGCAGAAGTGGAGGAAGAACCTTCACTGCGGTACAAGTACTTCTATCACACTGTTAGAGTACTCTGTTACAGAAAATTACTTCCTTTTGAGTTTTTAATGAGAATAAACTACGGCTGCAACAAATAATTATTTTCACTATGAATCAATTATTTTGTCTCTCAAAGTATAAAACTAGGATGACTATATTTATTACATTTACATTAAGGGCATTTAGCAGATGCTTTTGTCCAAAGCGACTTACAAGTACATTTGTCGAAAGAAAGAAACGACATATCATTGCCAAAGAGCGGAAAAATAGAAACAAGTGTCAGGTCCTCGTCTGAGTAAAGTAGTAGCTGTTCTTAAGTATCCTTGCTGTATTATTATATCTCACACCTGTGTTGTCTGACAAATACTAATATATAACATGAGAAAGCAAAAGAATCCTGTGTTTACAGTTGAGCAGCTGAAACCAGCAGATATGTCTATGTTTAGATCAAAGAGAAGATAAAAAGTTTTTCAATTTTACAAATATTTTCCAACCAATCTCATCGCCCATCGCTGCAGCTCTCATAGCTTGAAATAGTTCATAATAAAGAATAAGACAAAGAAGGAGTGACTGATGTGATGTAGAGGAAGTCCAGAGAATTCATTATATACAATACTTATGACTTAATATATTAAGTAATTTAATATATACCGAACTGGAGGGAAGTTGGTGCTGGTGTCTTCAAAACCCAGGTTTGAAGTCAGGTGACACAGTAAAATAGAGAGAAGGTCTGCTTGATGAAGTCAGGTGACGTAGTATCAATAGAGAGAAGGTCTGCTTGATGAAGTCAGGTGACGTAGTATCAATAGAGAGAAGGTCTGCTTGATGAAGAAGTCACGTGACGTAGTATCAATAGAGAGAAGGTCTGCTTGATGAAGTCAGGTGACGTAGTATCAATAGAGAGAAGGTCTGCTTGATGAAGAAGTCACGTGACGTAGTATCAATAGAGAGAAGGTCTGCTTGATGAAGTCAGGTGACGTAGTATCAATGGAGAGAAGGTCTCCTTGATGAAGAAGCCAGGTGACGTAGTATAAATCGAGTACAGGTCTGCTTGATGAAGTCAGGTGACGTAGTATAAATCGAGAACAAGTCTGCTTGATGAAGTCAGGTGACGTAGCATTAATAGAGAGAAGGTCTGCTTGATGAAGTCAGGTGATGTAGTTTCAATAGAGAGAAGGTCTGCTTGATGAAGAAGTCACGTGACGTAGTATAAATCGAGAACAGCTCTGCTTGATGAAGTCAGGTGACGTAGTATAAATTGAGAACAGGTCTGCTTGATGAAGTCAGGTGACGTAGTATTAATAGAGAGAAGATCTGCTTGATGAAGTCAGGTGACGTAGTATAAATCGAGAGGTCTGCTTGATGAAGTCAGGTGACGTAGTATCAATAGAGAGAAGGTCTGCTAAGAACGTCGGAGCAACAGAAAAGATTCAGCACCATGGACAGTGACGCTGACCTGTCTTCAGTATTCTCAGAATATTGATAATGACCCTGTGTTTGTTATTCTTCTGCGTTTTCACACTTCTTTTAACGGTTGTTTAGGACTCTGAGAAAGTGATTAACTGGCTTCGTCCTTGTGTGTTTCTCTGCTGTGAAGGTCAATGACAGGACATCTGTACGCGTGTTAACAGGAAATGACAGCACTGTTTTCCTGGCTGATGTTAAGCTGTCAGCAGTGAACTGATTGGCCAGATGTCGGCTCACGTTGCTCGTGGCCCAGAGGGGCAACTCGGTGTTCTAACAACCTTTACTTTTTATAATTAATTCACCTCTCTTCATCTTCCCGGGAAGGTTCTTCTGCTTCTGTTTCTGTTATCAAAACAAGAAGTAATGCAGATTTTCTCGTGCTGATAATAATAATAATATAATTTAAGTCCTACTGGTTAGAACTTTTATGTATCACTGACACAACATTTCAGGTTTGAATAAAAGATTTGAGGAGTTCTCTTATGTTTTCTGCAGATATCAAAGAGAAACAAAATGTTCCTTTGGGAAACAAAACTTCCAAAATCAGCATTTTGTTTTCCGTCAGCTTCTGCAGAACATTATTTTATTATTTTTCTCCGTCATTCTTCTTTTCATGTGTTGCTGTCAGCTTTGGAGTTTAGCTTTGACTTTAAAGTTTCTGAATGCCTTTAAAATCTCCTTTCCTGACCGCGGGATGTGTAGTAGACTACAGGAGCCCGGAGGGTTCACTTGTGTCCGACTCACTGTGAGTTGTATCAGCGACTGGAGGTCACTTCATTGAAAGCCTAATAATATTAATCCACTCTCTCTGTTAAGTAGGTTAAAGTCTTCAGACGCTCGTTAAAAGCCACCAGAGCAATCTGCAGAGGAACAAAGCCGTTATTAGTGTCTTTTGTCTCGGCCACAAAGCTTCCAGCGGCTAATTAACAAGCAGAGTCTTATCACACACCTCCACCAATCACACTGCTGGTGGACAAAATAACAGAAACACGCCGGTTCAGGGCGACGCTTCAAAGAACAGAAGATCACGTGATGTGATGAATGAATGAATCGAATATAACTGATTCATTCATCATGTTTCAATTGATGAATCACTGAATCTGGTTCAAACGATTGATGGAAGCTGGTGAGGAAAAGAGTAGAAACTGCAGATGTATTCATTCATGTTCTAAAAGTCAACAACCCCATGTTCTCTGTCAGCAGGTTTACAGAAGAAAGAGGTGTAATGTTGCAGCTTGTGAAGGAGTCAATCTGGATCACAGCACAGGTTGTTATTATTATTGTTAGTATTATTATTATTATTATTATTTATTATTAATATAATTGTTGTTGTTATTATTATTATTATGCATCACCTAGTTCGTTTTGTGTTAACTTAGTAACTATACTATCTGGATCTTGTCTAAATGATTGAGTTTAAATTTTTCGGCAAGGATGTTTGAATTGACAATTGACATGCAACTTTTCAGTTTTTTTCTTGTATGATAATTCTTCATAATTAAAAAATAAGAATGAGTAGTCTGATGTCTTGTATTCACTATGAAGCTATAATTTGAATTACACTACTTTTTTCCAAACAAATACAAAATTTGTGCAAAGTATCGGGATCAGCATCGTCAATGTTACGTTATCGGATCACAAAGAAAATCAGTGGTATCGCAGATCACTAGTGGGGATCCATCCTCATATCCATCAAAATGTGACAGATGACTGTTAATGTGATGATGATTATAATAATATTAACGATAATAATAATAATATATTAGCTATAACAGAGCACTAAGTGAAGCAATAACAACAAATACCATAAACACAAATAAAAACAAAACCAGAGTAAGTAAATTCAATAGATAATTAATCAAAACCTGCAGGAAAGATGACAAATTGTTAGAAGAAAAACAACCTTTAGACAAAGCTGCCAGAAGCACAACTTGTGTGTATGTATGTATATATATATATATATATATATATATATATATATATATATATATATATATATATAGTGTCCTGAGTGTTTTTCCTGCTCCAACAGTTTTCTTCATCAGTTTGAAGTCGTTCTGCTGCTACCAGCGATAATTAACTCTGTTTGCTTTTTATGTAAAAACACTAAGTTATTGACATCTGTCAACACACACACACACGCACACACACACACACACACACACACACACACACACACACATACACACACAAACACACACACACACATACACACACACACACACACACAGACATACATGTACTCACACATACACATACATGGGCACACGCACACACACACACACACATCCACTCACACCCCCCTACAGAAACAAACACACACACACGCACGCACACACACACACACACAAACACGCACACACACATGCTCACACACAGTGTTTTGCTGTGTGAGCAGTTTGTTGCTTCATAAATATGATTCCCTGTTTTCTCCAGATTAGTTTTTCTGTTGTAGCTACGACAACGAGGGAATTATTGATTGATTTACTACAGAAATGATTATACAAAGAGCGAGACAGAGTGGCAGACAGAGAGACACACAGGCAGATAGACAGAGCGACAGACGGAGAGTGAGAGACAGAAATGAAAATCACTTGAAGGAGGAAATAATCCAGATATCAAACATGAGCATAGCAGCCCTAATGGCATCTGTAAACGCCTCAGATTACCAGATAATCTGGACCAGAATCCTCCTCCGACTTAATTTATGTGTTCACCATGAGCAAGGATCCTAATGAACTTTACATTGACATTGTTTCAGTGCTGAGCGACACCAAGAACATGGACTCATGAAATGAATAGATTTAATGTGATTGATGACCTGCTGTCATACTGGGTTAGTTTGGCATAAACAAACATGCTTACTGATTCTAGAAAAGTCTGTCTGTAAATGAAAGTGAGCACAACTGCAGCTACATGTGCAAAACTTGAACCGGAGTCTGCGTTACCAACACTCACCTGAGCTAAACAGTTCACATAACCTGCAAAACTCACTCCAAACAACACAACTCTTCACAAAAAGCCAAAACTGGCTCAGTGCAGCAAACCACTGTGAACAATCCTCATGCTGGTAACACACTGTCACTCAGTCACTGAGAGGAAAAACACTACCATCACCCACCAACACACAAGTCAGACATGTTTCATCGTTTCAGATTGAATCATTTGAGCAACTTCACATAAATCAATATTTTCTTAAAAGAAAAGAGTAAAATTCTTTCACATGAACATGTATATATCATAGCAGTCTATAATTTCAAAACAGAATTCAGTTCCTGTAATGTTTTCTCTCTTTTTTTGCAGATTGGGTTGTAGGTTGCTCTTCTATTGATTTGAACTGGTGCAACAACTACAACTAACAACTGTCTTGTCTTATCCTCAGGAGTAAGTCACTGCTTTCAGGTGAGGACACATCTGCTCTTCTACCTTTGTTCACCTACAACATTTTCTCTTTATTAACAATGTTGTACATTAAAACATGTTTTGTCCATCGTATGAATATGTGCACTCTAAATCTAGATCCATTCCTTAAAATCCACAGACATTTCCACCAAAGACCACAGTCTGTCCTTCACCTGCTGCACCTTAAGGCCACTGGTCTGAGGTCAGGATCCCGAATCCTGAATCCTGAAGGATTCTCTGTGACCACAAACAGTAAGAAGCATTGAAGGTAAAACCAACAAAGTGACAATTTACACAATAAATACACGGTTAGGCTCCAAATACAAGATCACACAGCGTCTCTCTCTCACACACACACAAACACACACACTCACACTTGTGTCTGAATGATGGAGAAACTACCATCTCAGCAGAAAATTACTGCTCTTTAATACCTCTGCTGATCTAAACCTCACCTCCCTCCTCCTCCCCTTCCCCTCCTCCGTCTCCCTCCTTTATCTCTCCATCCATCTCCCCTCTCCTCTCTCCCCCTCCTCCCTTTCTCCTCCTCCTTATCCCTCCTTTATCTCTCCAACTCTCATCCATCTGCCCATCTCCTCTTTCCCCCCTCCTCCCTTTCTCCTCCTCCTTCTCCCTCCTTTATCTCTCCATCTCTACGTCCATCTCCCCCTCTCCTCTCTCCCCCTCCCTAAGATGACTCTTGAAGTCTTCCCACTCGACTAGATCTCCCTCTCTTCACTGCCGGCATGTCATTGGTCGGCTGCTGACATTTTGTTAGGCGTCGTTAAGGCCGGCGGCGCCATAAAGCACCCGAGGGTGACACCTCCCACCTTGCTGGAGAGAGAGAGAGAGAGAGGGAGAGAGAGAGGAAGGAGGAGGGGGGGTAGAGAGAGTTATAGTTCTTATTTAAGGTCTCGATTAACCTTCTTTTCTGTACGACTAATCAATTTTCATGATACGAGCTCCATAAAGTCCTTTAATATCACACACACACACACACACACACACACACACACACACACACACACACACAGTTATGTCTGTAAAGAGCAAAGGTGGAGGAAGAACTCAAAGCTTTTACTCAGGTAAGTCAAGTCTCACCACAAACATCCTCCATTACAAGTAAGAGAGCTGCTGTTTAAAGGAACAGTCCAATATTTAGATATTAAAGGAACATACCAACATTTATGATATTAAAGGAACATTCCAACATTTATGATATTAAAGGAACAGTGTAACATTAAGATATTTAAGAAATGGTCAAATGGATGGTAAATGGACCTGCATTTTGTAGCGCTTTTCTAGCTTACTACTCTAGGCACTTCAGACTACATTCAGTCACTTTTACCCATTCACACACATATTTAAACACTGATGGCAGAGGAGCCGCCTGCACATCAGGAGCTAACTCATTTATACACATTCACACGCTGATGGCACAGCATCACAGGGGCAATTGTGAGTTCAGTAACTTGTAGGGATACTTGCAGACTGAAGGATCCGAGATTTGAAACATTCCCACGTTTAGATATTAAAAGAAGGGTCTAATATTGCAACATTAAAGGAACAGTCTTATATTTTCATATTAAAGGAACAGTCTAACATTTAAATATTAGAAAAAACCTTCCAACATTTAGATATAAAAGGACCAGTCCAACTCCTTCAACACTGACCCCAGAAGCTCTTCAATGACTTCTAGAACATTCTCACTGACCCCAGAAGCTCTTCAGTCACTCCTACAACATTCTCACTGACCCCAGAGGCTCTTCAATGACTTCTAGAGCATTGTTACTGAGGCCCAGAAGTTCTTCAGTGACCTTAGGACACTTGAAACTTAATTTCAAGTTATTCATTCTAACAAGGCAGAGTTGGTCATTAAAACAAAACACAGAGATGGTTTTGAACACATCCCCGAACTCGTAAAAATGTCCAACCCCCTTCTTTCAGACTTCTGCTCAAAGGCACTCCCCCTGGAACGCCAAACGAGTGCTCAAGATCGGCAGAGTGCAATCAGGACGCTAGCATTGCCAGACAGGCAGGCCGTCCAATTGTTTTTTCTGGCCCAACTTTTCTGATTGGACAGGGTTTTTCGAGTCCTGCCACCGCCACAGATGACATTTTAAAAAAATTTTCATGTCAGAGCATTTTAAGGTATTGCTTGCTATTGGTATGTTATAAGGATTTCAAGTAATATAACAGAAAGTGTTTCTGAATAGAATCACCTGCTCAACTCTTTAATTAACTTAATGAAAGGGACCATCAATGTCTACTTCTAGAGCTTTTGGCTGCATCACACATGCGTTTGTTTTGTTTTTAAATGTATGTTTTGTTTACAATAATAAGATAATAACTTATTGTTTTAAATTACCTGTCAATCAAAACCTCCTGACTGACAGTTTAGGGGCGGGGCTTTGGTTAAAGTTCAGATCTATGATTGGACATTTAAGTGCTTTTGTTACTTTATACACGCACACTGATCAATCTGTTGACTGTGAAAGCATAACAACGAATGCAATATACAGGACACAAACACACTTGCACACTTGCACACACACACACACACACACACACATCAATATAGTGACAGTTTGACAGGTTGTGCCTTGGAAAGCAGCAGAGCAGCAGAGAGGTTGAGTTGGGTTAACTGACTGTGTGCGTGTGTGTGTGTGTGTGTGTGTATAAGTGTGTGTGCAAGTGCTTGTGTGTGTGTGTGTGTGCGTGTGCGTGTGTGTGTGTGCAAGTGGTTGTGTGTGTGTGTGCGTGTGTGTGTGTGTGTGTGTGTGTGTAACTGTGTGCGTGCTTGTGTGTGGAGACGATTACAATGTAATTATCTTTGTCCCTAAAACGAAATCAACAAACTAACAAAAAATGTAAAAGATACTACGTGTTTCAGTTTAAAGAATCTTTAAAAACATTAAAAGAAATGTTTTCGAAAACATAAAATGTGTTTCAGTTTAAAGAAATGTTAAAAACATAAATGTTTGCCTGGTGGTACATTTAACCGTTTTGATGACATCGTCCCTAAATTGACACTCTGTCATCATCTGTTTACCTACTTTTCTGTTGTTTCATGATCACTCTGTTTTAACTGATCGTCTAAAAGCTTCACATTGATTGCTTTTGGTGAGACAGTAAGTCAGACCAAACAATCTCCTCAAGTCAAAATGTTAGCTTCCACTTCTTTAATCTTCTTTCCCATCATACTTTGCAGCAGCTGGGTGGTCAGGTGGAGCAGGCGGTCCTTCGACCTTCAGCAGCCCCTCGGAGGACAAAGGCCTCGTTGGAGGAGACGTTTGGGGGCAGACAGACGGAGATGGACGGGGGAGAGAGGCAGAAATCCATTCAGAGACGTTAATAAAATCAAAGAGCCTGATATGATCAAGCATGAAGTACATCACAAAGGTAATGTGAATTTAAGCCTAGATCCTTTCATTATCAAAAACAGTGAGCCGTCGCTTGGCGGCGGAGGAACGCCGAGCGAATTTATGAGGCCAACTTCCTCAATCTAATAGAAGGATTCAGGTGTTACTAATGGACGAGAGAGGGAGGTAATAGAGGAGAGAGAGAGCTAATATGAAGTGATGGAGACGGACGAGAGACACTGCAGGAGACACGGAGATGAAGACAGATGAGGAGAGGAAGAAGAAAAGTTGGAAACTGAAGACAGAAGAGAACAAAAGAGAGACAGGAATGGAGACAAAGGAAGCAGAAGACCAAGCTGTGAAATATCTACCAGTGATTCGAAATCTCAACATTTGAACTATTTTCCAAAATCACAGCAACATGATTTATTCATTTTCAAGATTTCTGTTAGAAACCAGTTGAGAGCTTTGTTTACTGTTCTTCTATCCCAACCAACTCTGTTGCCAACCAAACTACATTCTTTACTCTTGATAACGTTCCTGGGAAATGGATTCAATTCTGGACCAAATGGTCTCAGTTTTGAAGTTTTAAACGTGTTGATGAACAAATCAACTCTTCTAAACTACATAGTTAAGTTGAGACAGCTAAACCACATAATAAGGTTGAGACAACTAAACTGTATAATTAGGTTGAGACGACTAAACCATATAGTTAGGTTGAGACCACTAAACCACATAGTTAGGTTGAGACAACTAAATTACATAGTTAGGTTGAGACAACTAAACCACATAGTTAGGTTGAGACCACAAAACTACATAGTTAGGTTGAGACCACTAAACCACATAGATCGGTTGAGACGACCAAAGTACATTTTAGGTTGAGAGGACTAAACCACATAGTTAGGTTGAGAGGACTAAACTAAATAGTTAGGTTGAGATGATTAAACCACATAGTTAGGTTGAGACTACAAAACTACATTGTTAGGTTGAGATTTCTAAACTACTTAGTCAGGTTGAGACTAGACTACTTGGTTCTAACAGGACACTAATATCAGTCAAAGAATGTGGAAATACTTCTACATCTAACAATGAAAAAGAAACCTGGAACTGACAACAAACACATCAGTATGTTGTTGCATTCAAATTCACATGGTTCATGTGTGCTGCATTGTTTTTCTTTCTTCTCCGAAACACCATTTACAAAAGGCTTCATGAGGTTGTTTTTTGTTTGCAGTTTCATTTTGATGAAGTGTTGTGTTTTATATTTTGTGTAAATTACATGTGTACATGTATAAACAATCACAAAATACTGTATTTTCCTTTCACCTCATGCAGCCACGTCCCTTCTTTCTCATAGACCTGAGGAAAAAGAGTTTATCTCATCTAGAGGGAAACATTTAATTAGTTATTGATAAGAAGTTATTTGTTTTTATATCTGTAATGCTAAAGTTTTAGGTTAGTTGTCTTTAAAAATACCATGAGTTTAACATATTAATTAGTTTGGGCTTGTGCTGAGCTGGAAGCTGATGTCATATAAATATATAAATAAACAGTAAAAAAGACAGAATTAATAAAAGTCAGGTCAATAACAGAAGCTGCAGCAGAAAATGGAGTTTTAATGAACGTGTTTGTTGACACACAGACTCACTGTTTCATCCTATAAGCACAAAATGAAATTGATTTAACCTGTGTGTGTGTGTGTGTGTGTGTGTGTGTGTGTGTGTGTGTTGAATTAGATTAGCTGTTATGTCTTTTTGTGGAGGGCAGCAAAAAGTGTTAGTTTTACAAGCTGATCACTCAACTAAAACTACATCACTAATTAAAACTCTTCTATGTGTGTGTGTGTGTGTGTGTGTGTGTGTGTGTGGCAGCAGTTTTACGGATGTCCGTCTGATTTTGAACTCTGGATGTGAAAAGAGTGACGGGTCAACACTCACACTTTCCTTTTATTTTCATCTGCTGTCACTCTCTCTCTCTCTCTCTCTCTCTCTCTCTCTCTCTCTCTCTCTCTCTCTGTCAATCACTCAGTTACTCAACCAATACATTACTACTATCCCGACACACACACACACACACACACACACACACACCCACCACGCACACACACACAGCTGACCATCATTACCAGGCTGCAGTGAAGCAGAAAAGCTCAGTAATAGCAGGTCAACGCCCTCTGTGTGTGTGAGTGTGTGTGTGTGTGAGTGTGAGTGTGTGTGTGTGAGTGTGTGTGTGTGTGTGTGTGTGTGTGTGTGTGTGTGTGTGTGTGTGTGTGTCTGTGTGTTGACCACTTGGCAGTCTATTAGTGTGATGTGATGGACTTGGTGTGTGATGGCGGTCTCGCTGTCGTGCGGCTGGAGACCTGAAGCAGAAATCTCCAGTTTTCATGTTTAAACACGATTGTGAATTTAGTGATGCTACATGTATGACGGTGCTCTAGATGTTCTTTGGTTAAGTAGACAAAGAACATATCAGCCACGCTGAATCCTAGCCACATGATGATGAAGGTGACCACGAAAGGACATAGGTGATAATGACGTAGTTCAGTGACCACAATGAGGGTCATGTAACGACGAGGGGATGTAGCTGGTGACCACTGACGACCTGACAATCGAAGGTAGATGATAACGAGACATAGTGGTGTCTTATCCAGTTCTCTCCTCACATCATTGCAACCTGAAACCCAAACTAACTGGATCGAATATAAACAACATAGTTGGAGAAGAAGAAATGAAAAACATGAACTTGGTTTCAGACGTTCTGGTGGGAAAAGATCAACTAATCTTAATATTTCCATTTAAGCTACAAACCTAAACGTATGCACCACGGACAACGTTAAGACATAAAAATAAGAAATAATATTCAATATTATTGTGCTAGGAAAAGAGATGAGATACATTGCTTGAATTGATTGCTCTCGAGATGTTGTACACTGAAGTTTAGAGGACTGAGACCAGAGCCCTGAAGAACACCACAGAATAACATCGTCAAGAGCTAACATGTAACAGGATCAAAAAGACCACATGGATCAGAATCACATGCACCAGGATCAGATGGATCAGGGTCACATGGATCTGGATCAGTCATGTACCATATGATATTTATTAGAATGATTCAGAATGATGTTTTAGTGTCTCTGAATGTGACTCTTCTGTTCCAGCAGATGAACCAGTGATGCCGATCAGAGCTGAAGTCTGCTTTAATATTTCATGTCACGGTTGGATAATTCATGCATACACACACACACACGCACATGCAGCCAGGTCTGTGCGCTCTCACGTGCATGTTTAACGAGCTCTGTTGGCTCCCTGCTGCTGAAAAATTCACCGTTAGCATCAAAGTTTAATGAGGATTTTCTCTCTCTGTCTTAATGAATCTGAATCCATTTGTTCACATTTAAATAACCAACGAGGCCGCGCAATTAGCATAACACACACACACACACACACACACACACAGATCTCACATGTCTATTTTCTGCAAAAAAAAAAACACTGTGTATGTGTGTGTGTGTGTGTGTGTGTGTGTGTGTGTGTGTGTGTGTGATGGTTTATTAATGTGTGTCAGAGTAGTTTGAAACGGGAAACCTCTCATCTCTGTTTCGCTGCAGGCTGAATGCTGTCCGACCCATAACCCCCTGCTCTGTTCATGTGTTTGTATGTTTAAGTGTGTGTGCGTGTGTTGAGCTGCAGACCTCCGATCATGTTTTATCAGTATTAGCAGTGATGGTAACATTAATAACCACAGCTCCGACAAACTGTCAGACTTTAAACGTGATGAAAATGTGTGCAGAGATGAAGTTCGACTGTTGTTCCCTTTGACAATGAGACAAGACAATGACCTGATGAAATTCATGAATGACCATCCATCCAATAGTTGCTGAGATATCTCCATGGTGATGTATGCAGGAGCCTTCAGCTGTTAAACATGGTGACCTCAGCCGCTGAATACTTTAGGTGCGCTTGATTTCTCTTTCTGAACGTGGCCTGCTCAGTTATTCAGATGATTATTTGACTCATTTCTCTGATAATAACTACCTAATGGACTGAAGTCAGTGTGAAACTCTGCAGCTTGAAATGATTCAACCACTTCAGGTGGAAATGTTCCAGGATAACCTGCCTGCTCAATATTTAACCCTCTAAGTGGTTCTTAAGGCGGACTGAGCCGAGGGCTGCTTTTAATAACTAAGGCTGCCTGCTGGCTCCATTATGAAAGGCTGAATTAAACATGAACACATGAAAGAAAACAGAAAGAGAATCATCACCTGCAGCCAACTAGCCAATCAGCAGCAATAGAGCTTCACCTGAGAGTTCTGATTGGACCAGACACATGAGCTAATGACAGAAAGTAGGCTTGTTCGAGATGAGCCAGGCCTGCGCAGAATCGATCGCCGCACAATGCGCGACTGTTAGTTTTGTGTCCGACTTGATCCCGACTTGCTATGACGTCATGCACACGTAGGCAACGATAATCTCACAAGATCAAGGCGGCCGCATTTTTTAGAGCCAGGCGCTGCAGTTGCTCTCAACCGACTGCAAGACTTGGGGTATGATGGGAAACGCCTGGCTCTCGTCTCATCTATGAGCTGATTGGCTCTTAGTTTTAACAACAAACAGCACGTTTAGTCAAAAATGCAAATTTCCTGTGCAAGTCTAATATTTAACGCTAGATCGTGGGCTGTTAGTCTCATGTTGTGCATTTTACGTAAAATCTGTTAACAAAACATGCGGTTGATAATATTAATAATAATCATAATAACGACAATTAAAGGTTATTTATACAGCCCTTATCAAAACGAGCAATTACCCTTTCTGTGCTTTAAGAGGCAGACATGAAAAAAAAACAGAACACATTTAATACAGTTAACTGTCAAACTTTACTTATGTGCACTAGATTCTATGATACTACCTCAACAGCAGATACACGACTATATCGTATAGTCTTTTATATGCATACATTATGTTCGTATTACTTCAATTTAGTGACATTTTTTATACATTATATTTGACTCTTTCTTTCCTGATTCTTATAAAGCAACTGCAGCTGTACAATTTCCACAGATCGCGTCTAACAGGATGTAACTTTTTCTATGACTTCCTGTCAAATCTTCAAAAACCGATGGAAACTGCCCGACTGGAGCGCAGTTTTTAGGCTCCGCCTCCTGCTGCTCCGCCTGCTCTCGTCTACTTTCCAGGCGAAGCGCAGTTCATCTCTGAATTTTTTTGTTTAAATAACTTCTCCAACACATCACCATAGTAAAAGACTTAGCTGACACCTGAGTGATGATATTGATGATGACCACTCTTTCTGATATGGCATTTCAAAATAAAAGCCCTTTAAAATCCCATATATGAGCCAAATTCCCTTGGAATTCACAGTAAATTTAAGAGGACATGGTCCATAATGATGTACTAATTTCACTGAAGATTAATAGCAGCCCTGCTCAGAATGTACTTCAGACAGTATCAGGACATTCTGATGTACCTTCTGAGCTGGTCTGCTTTTAATCTACAGTCAATTTATGTGGTGACAGTAGGCTGTTTCCTCTTTATTCTTTTACAGTAAAGATTCCCTCTGAATGACATTGTGATTGACTTCATTTTGAGTTCCAGGCTGTCACTTAAAGTCAGATTGATCTTTGGAACTTTTTACCTGCACCAACTGCCTACCTCTGAGCCTCATTCGCCACAAAATAAAGAACGAAGTTGCTATTTTGTTTTTGCTGATTTTGTTTTGAAATAAATAACCAAAGAATGAATGATACATGGAATAGTTTTGTTTAATGTTTTCCAAACTTTCATATCAGATTCTACAATCATCACAAGAATCCGAACAGTCATGCTCCCTCATGTGGCTCAAAGGTGAACTGCAGATAAAAATGCCCATGTTATTTTTGTTAGTTAATGTAGTTTCATTTGTTATCCTTGTTACAAACTGACGTGACTAATACCTTTATTTTATATACAGCCTCTGTGAGCCACCCAGTCTCACTGCTGGAATTAACCAGCCGGTAATCCATCTTAATTAGTGAGGAGGAGACTCAGTGTGTGTCAGCAGACAGCTGGTCTCTCTGCCGCTGCCTTGCTCCAGGGCACTGCTGCTGTTTCAGCCATTAAACCTGCGACCTTCTGCAGCAGCGACAGACAGAAATGTTTGATCAGACTTGAGATGGTTTGTGTTGAGTGTCCGTCATCTTTACACAACTGAGACTCACTGTCCAACATTTCCATGACGCTACTGAGCGCGCTCAGATGCAACAGTTTTACATGATGAGAGAACTTCACATTTACTCACATTTCCTGTATATTAAAAATTATATTTACAAAAATATAAACACAACAATTGTCATCACACCACAGATCCATCCACCCCCACCCCCCCCCCCCCCCCCCCCCCCATCGTCAACTGTGTATTCAGGGTCGCAGGGGGACTGGAGCCGATTGCAGCTGACGTGACCCGGCCTTACAGCTGTGAATGTAGCAGTTAGCATCGACCTTAGCAACTGGCTCTGGAATACAGTAAAAACACAAACTGACTCTAACCTTTAAAGCTGGACTGGCATTTAAGGTGGACCAGCACTATTCTCTTTCCAGTGACAAGCTTCTTCTCTGAGTCTCTTAGATTTTTTTTTTTTTTTTATCTTCAATGTTTATTCTAACTGTGTAACTGATATCCATACTACATCAGGAAAACACAACGTTGAATGAATGAAAATGTATTTCAGACGTGAAAAAACAAAGCAAAACAAGTTAAATAAATAAAAAAATTACGCAAAAATGTAAAGCATACTACATATCACAATCTCATAACAATTGTTGACATGAGTAGGAAAAAATTAAAACTTATTTAATCCTACCCCTTTTTTACAATTGATTAATTGTTGTTAATTAATTTCATTTTCAGAAACAGTGTACCTTTATATGTTCATTTAATATGTTAAATATGTAATTATTATTATTGTTATTATTAATAATTATATAATTTCATGAAATACATGATATAACATAAATACATTTACATTCACATGCAGGACACATGCATACATACATACATACATACATACATACATACATACATACATACGTACATGTGTACAAATACACATCTTCTGTCTGACAGAGAAAATGGGAATTTGGGAAATGGAAAATGTGATTTATCTACAGCTGCCCTGTGATTAATCTGATCAACATGTTTAATTGATTGACAGCCTTACTGTCTAGCAACATAACTATTAAATTGAATCAAAAACTCCACTAACTACATGTTTCAAAGAAGACACTCCTGGTTAAAGTCTTGTTTATGGACCCATCCACCATGCAGACCTCCATCCAGACCTCCTCCCTACGTGGACTTTCCAGGACTCATGACAAATGGGAACCACCACAAAACACGTTTTACAAGGATTTTTAGTGTCAACGTAAATTTATTTTATTATTTTGATTCCAAAAAATTTATATAAATGGTAGTAGTAAATTTATATTCATGTTCAGGTGAGTTTTGTGACTTTTAACTTCGTTAAGCATGAATGAAATGACTCCTCCATTGATCGTAAATAGAAGCTTCTCTCTGGACATAAACTGTCCATCAACATGTCCTGTTAAAGAAAATTAACTTCTTTAACCCGAATTAAAGCTGTTTGATTGACAGTTGGAAACGGACCAATCACAAACTGGCCTGAGGAAATGGAGGATGAACGTGAATATGACAGATTCACTCACAATGTAGGATGATTGACAGCTAATGAACGTATGCAGATCAGTCATCACAAACACACATAAATAAAACACAACCTGACTGCTGCGTTCCACAGACTCAGCATCTCACTAACTGTAATAACTGATGATGAGGATAGTGATGATGGTCTGTCTCGGATCTCTTTCTCTTATTTCTCTCTCTGTCCCTAACTGTCTCTTTGTCTGTCGCTCTGTGTCTTACCGTCTTCTGGCAGAAGCTGTCGGAGGTCTCACTCTGATCCGCATGTGCAGTGACATTTGTGATCATCAGGACTCTGACGGCGTTCAAAGCTGCAGCAAGTCGACGACCTCACCAACACTGATCTGGAAACAGCTGGATGTGGATCAGCCTCATGAGGTGACATTCAGCAGGTCAGAGGGGTTTACAGGCTCTAATCTGAATAAACCAGCTGTATTCAGATCAGTCGCCTCACAGGAAGGACCGTGTGCATTTTTGTGGTTGGTATACACTACGTATCGGGGACCTAGGTACCCATGCTACCTTGTGAGGACATGTGTTCTTCTTCAGCAGTGATACGCATCCTCTCAATTAAAGCCAGAACATGCTGTGTAACAGTGTTGTGTTTGTGTACGCTCTCGTTAGCACTGCACATTCACATTTAATGAGTTTACTGTAGGAGCTCTTTGGCTTGGAGGGCTTAAACGATGACTCGGCCTTCAGACTAACAGGCTGAATGCTGCAATGATTTAATTACTTTGGCGCTCGTTTGCATCAAAGTGTGTTAACGAGCTGCTGAGTGTGTTTACAGAAACACTTTTGACTCTAATTGTATAATTGTTTATTTTTAGTGTGTAAATTATCTCTAGGCTGCTGGGCACTTATTAGGGTGTTAACAAAACTCCACGCCTCTTTAATTAATATAAACTAAACAGAAAAACTCACACGCCACACTCTGCTGACCAGTGTGGCCAGTTTATGACCAGTTTAAATAAAAGGCTAATTATATTTGTTGAGAACAAAACTGATTGGGACTTACTTTTAACTAAAAGTTAACAGTTCTGGATTTCTTGAGGAATATTACTAATTTATATTCTAGGACAAATTCTCAGCACATATTTTTCTTCTGGATATTCATCTTGATGAGATGTTATTATCGGTTTCATGTTGAGAGATATGAATTGTCCACTTTGCTTGCGTTTCTCAGCACTAAATCAGCATCAATGTGAAGTTAATTAGGATCCATTTCCCGGTGGACTCGTCATGTGATTCTGTAATGTCCAGATCTGATGACATAGACTTAAAAACTGAGGAAGACGACTGATGGTGTGATGGTATGATAACTTGCCCCGGGGCTCAAAATAAATAAACTGAACTGAGCCGATGGTGGGGGAGGTGGATGGGTCCACCAACAGGACCTGAACCACCAGACCTGTTGACAAAGTGTTGTTAAGAAGAGACACATTGATGACAGTTTAAAGAGGGTTTTTTTTTGCCAAAGCGAAAGTTGGTTTCTTGTCTAAAGCTAACGTTGGTTTTGTCATCTAAAGCTAGGTTTGTTGTCTAAAGCTAGCATTGGTTTGTTGTCCAAAGCTAATGGTGGTTTTGTCGTCTAAAGCTAACGTTGTTTTTTTTAGTGTAATGTCATCCTAAGAAAAAAAAATTTGCCAAGGGGAAAAAATGATGGGCTCAAATTGCGTTCCAATATGAAGATTAAAGCTCAGTTCTTTTTGCTTTTGTTTTAGTTTATTCTTTCTCTCATTGTTTATCTGAATATGAAATGTTTTTATGTCTCAGTCCTCTAGAACAGACATTTTCTTTCATTTCTATTTTTCTATTTTAAGGTTTTTAGTCACAGGAAATAATAAAAATAGAAAAGTGATCAACATTTTGTCTGTCAGAAGATGTTTGAATGCATTCTGTCACCATGTTGTGGTTTCTATTTAACTGACCAGTGAATTATTAGATTTTTATGTTTAACATAGTGGGATATTTTTGTGTCCCCCCCCTCTTATGTCTCACTGTAATTGACTCCCCCTCTCCTCTTTTCATCTGTCTGTCTCTGTCTGTCTGTTTGTAGCTGCAGGGCTCTTTCAGCGTTGTGTCTCTGTGCGTCTGATTGGCTGGTGAATTACAGAGGGAATCACTGTGATTGGCAGCTGAGAGCCCACAGTAACAGCTTGGCAGGAAGAACACAGGACTACTAATTACTGAGAGAGAGAGAGAGAGAGAGAGAGAGAGAGAGAGAGAGAGAGAGTGGTGTGTGTGTGTGTGTGTGTGTGTGTGTGTGTGTGTGTGTGTGTGTGTCTGTGTGTGTGTGTCTGTCTGTGCGTGTGCTGTTAGATGATGTGACGATCATGTAGTTCCCAGGGGTCATCAGAGAAGATTAGCTGTTATCGCCGGGGGAAACACACACACACACACACACAGAGAGAGAGAGAGAGAGAGAGAGAGAAACACCTCGTCAGGTGTTTTTGACACTTTTATTTCTTGTCTAATTTTCAGAGTAGACAGAGAAACACTGACAGCAGCTTTATTCACTTGGAGAATCTTTATTTTGTTAAAACCAGAATCAGAACTGGATCCAACCAGACCGGTTCACACATTAAACGTTAACATTAACGTAAAACCAGGGCTGGTTCTTGGCATAGAATATCTGTTGCAGCAAAGCGAAATATGCAACACGTATAATTGCAATAATGATGGTTACAGTAACAACATTATCAACAAAACATAGCTTGATATAAAGGTTGTGCTGACATTAGAATTACTCTTTGTGTCTAGACCATTCATTTGTAGTAGCAAGGTAGCTAAGTAGCAATAAAGCCAATGCTAGATAGTGATGTCACAATAACCTGCTAAACACAGATACAAATTAAATTATACAAATCTGAATGACAAGCCAGTAGCTACCTGGATAACTGCTCCTTCCTAGGGCGTAACGTGTTGTGCTGAAATGAAAACCAGTAAGTTATAGATTTCACGTTGCAGTCATGAAGGGAGTTGCAAGTTTTTGTAATAATGCCATATTACTAGAGTGATCCAAACCCAGTGACCAAACGATACTCCTATTACTAGTTGTTTGTCCCACTCTGCAGCTACATGTTTCGGCTGGTAATATGATATCAGGTCATAATATCTCCTCTGTAACTTTCCAAATTGCGCACACAATGAAAACTCCCTTTGTTTTTTTGTCCCTCCTGTTGTTCATTAAATGTGCTATACAACAAATCTGACATAATTTGACTTGACTATGCATCAAAATGTCATATCCACCACTACATTAACAAACTACACTGTGCACTAAAACCTGGAATAAAATCATCTCATCTGCTACCAACAGTGAAGTTCTTACCTTCATAGCAGCTTAAAAGTTCCTTTGGTAAAACTATGGTTGTTTTTAAATGTCCTACATGTTAAGTTGACTAATGTATGACAAAGAACTGTCATATCCATTGCTTCATTTATTGCATTAAAACCTTGCAATAGCGGATGGGACCAGTTCTTATCACAGTCTGAGTCACGGCAGCACTCAGTCGGCAAGGGAGAATTGAGTCGCGGTAGTTCATGGGACAGGTTGTTGTTTCGGTTTGATTCACGGCTCTCGGCCTATAAGTGAGTTGTGAGCGGCAGTTTGTGCGACCGGTTGTTACTTTTCGGTTCGCAGTAGCTCTATATAGCCAGTAGAGGCGCTAGTGGACCAGGCTACTCATGTTAAATACCATAGAACAAAACGGCTTCCTACTGCCAAACTCGTAGGCATTTGCAGCCACTGGGACAGACGGCGAAAGGAAAACTATATTTGAGTAAAAACCAACTAATTTGCTGGCGATGCTTGATTCCACTGACTCAGTGAATTAACTGTGTTCAAGAAACTGACTCTTCAGTCATTCATCTCTCATAAGAATCACAGACTGAATCAAAGTTGAGAAACACATTTATTTAATTTTACATTGGATTTATTATTATTATTATTAATTAATTAATTAATTAATTTTAATTGTGTATAAAGTGGTATACCCTTTAAGACTTTTCCCTGTAGATCAAGAAGCTGCTCATGTATGTGTGTGTGTGTGTGTGTGTGTGTGTGTGTGTGTGTGCGTGTGTGTGTTCGTGTGTATGTGTATATGGATGTGCGTGTGTGTGTGTGTGTGTGTGTGTGTGTGTGAGGTGATTGATGATTGGAAGCCGTTCAGATCTATCAGAGAGCTCCATTTTATGAGGACCAGACTGCCCTGAAGCATTATAGGAGATATCACATATTCCCTCTAATGTTGACTCTGATCCATCTATCTGTCTGTATGTGTGTGTGTGTGTGTGTGTGTGTGTGTGTGTGTGTGTGTGTGTGTGAAATCCAAAAGTTAAAACCATCAGTGATTTAATGTTTTTCAAGAAAAAAATGACTGTAATAGAGTTAAAAGTCTTCATATGTTGTTGAAACAACAACACATAAAACTGGTTGTTCAACAATGATGACAGGACTTAGACGATGATGACAGGGCGTAGACGGTGATGACAGGACATAGATGATGATGACAGGACATAGATGATGATGACAGGAAGTAGACGGTGATGACAGGAAGTAGACGGTGATGACAGGACATAGATGATGATGACAGGACATAGACGATGATGACAGGACATAGATGATGATGACAGGACGTAGACGGTGATGACATGGCGTAGACAGTGATGACAGGACATAGACGATGATGACAGGACATAGACGATGATGACAGGACGTAGACGGTGATGACAGGACATAGATGATGATGACAGGACATAGACGATGATGACAGGACATAGACGATGATGACAGGACATAGATGATGATGACAGGACGTAGACGGTGATGACAGGACGTAGACGATGATGACAGGACGTAGACGATGATGACAGGACATAGATGATGATGACAGGACATAGACGATGATGACAGGACATAGACGATGATGACAGGACATAGATGATGATGACAGGACGTAGACGGTGATGACATGGCGTAGACAGTGATGACAGGACGTAGACGGTGATGACATGGCGTAGACAGTGATGACAGGACATAGACGGTAATGAAAGGATGTAGACGCTGATGACAGGACGTAGACTATGATGACAGGACGTAGACGATGATGACAGGACGGAGACGATGATGACAGGACATAGACGGTAATGAAAGGACGTAGACGATGATGACAGGACGTAGACGATGATGACAGGACGTAGACGATGATGACAGGACGTAGACGGTGATGACAGGACGTAGACGATGATGACAGGATGTAGACTATGATGACAGGATGTAGACTATGATGACAGGACGTAGACGGTGATGACAGGACGTAGACGATGATGACATGGCATAGACAGTGATGACAGGACGTAGTCAGTGATGACAGGATGTAGACGGTGATGACAGGATGTAGACAATGACATTCAACTAGTTGTGATTTTTTTTGTCAGACCGTCTGTCTCTTTAAAACTGTCAGTTTGTCCTAAAGGTCGACTGCAGAGACTCAGTAAAAGCTAATGACAGGAATCTAAAACCACATTACACCTGTGTGTGTGTGTGTGTGTGTGTGTGTGTGTGTGTGTGTGTGTGTGTGTGGCATTAGCGGAGCCCTAAAGACATTAACGAGATCCATAAAAGGAAAAAATTAATGTTTTAATATGAGGTGTTCATCACACAGCAGCTGTAAGTGTGTGCTGGGTGTGTCCAGAGGCTGGTCAGTTTGTCTCGTTAATGACCCGTCCTGATGATGAGACCTCGTTATGACAGACAGAGCTCAGCCAATAAAAGACAGTTATTATCTGTAATGATCAAACCTGCTTAAACCACATCAACCAGTCTGGGCAGCTGTACATCATATATATTTAATCATGCTTCCTGTTAGTCTCAACAGAGAAACACCTGGAGCACCAGTGTTGTTGCTTCGGTAACCTGCCGGCTAATTGATAGAGAACATAGGTTAAACTGTTCCTTAAATTAATTGTATGATCGTTAAAATAAGTTCTACATTCCCTAAATAAGTCATATGGTCCTTAAATAAGTCATACGGTCCTAAATAAGTTCTACATTCCTTAAATAAGTTCCAAGGGTCCTTAAATAAGTTCTATATTCCTTCAATACATTCAAAGGCTCCTTAAATAAGTTCTACATTCAAGTTATACAGTTATTAAATACGTTCTAGGAGTCCTTAAATACATTGTAAGGATCCTTGAATAAGTTCTACAGACCTTGAATAAGTCATATGATCCCTAAATATTTTAGGGATCCTTAAGTAAATTCTAGAATCCTTAAATTTGTCATTGGTGTCCTTCAAAAAGTTTCAGGAGTCCTTAAAGGGTCCTAGTATTTGTAGTATTTGTAGTATTTGTAGTATGTGTAGTATTTGCGGTCTGTATTTGCGGTCTTCAAATGCTCCTTAAAGTGGTTGTAAATGGCCTTGAAATCCTCCAGTTAAGCTCAAAGGGGTTCCATGTTTCCTTGAAAAGGCCCAAGAATCCTTGAGAAATTACCACAGGTTCTTAGTTTGAATTGTCCTTGAAATAATATAAATGACCCTAAATTATATATATATATATATATATATATATATATATATATATATATATATATATATATATATTATAGAAAGAAAGTTGGAATAAAATGTTTTATAAAATAATATTCATCTATAATAACATCATGAACTATAAACAAAATAACAGGAGAAGGAAAGTTCATTTATTAGATAGAACAGAGAAAATTCTTCTGATCCTTACAATCAAAGAAAAGAAGATGAATAAAAGATTAAAGCAAAGGTGATTTAAAATTTAAACATTTACCTTCATTATTATTATTATTCGTGGACATAATGTGATCAGAAATGTAATCCAACACTCAAACTGTTCATTAACGCAGTTACCGTGGTAACCACAGACACTAACGAGAGAGGAAATGATTCAACTATGAAGGAGAAGAAGAGGTATAACAGCTAAGCTTATAATGATGGTTGAATAATAAATAAATACAGTTCAATGTGTTCAACTCAGAATTTCACAAATCAGAACCACAGATCCATCTGTACGTCCCATACAGGATTATCCTGGACCAGATGTCTGGTATAACCACGACTTGGGTCCATTTAGACCTCTTTCAGGCTTGTTTGAGGTCTAGATGACCCCCGTTGAGGAACCATTTAAATGAGGCTTGCCTGGTTCAGGCCCAGTCCAAACTGGGCTCAGGGTTGGTTCAGCCCTGGCTGAGCCCCAGGCTTCGACTTCCGTCTGATTTTGTTCATGTTCTTTCTTGCCTAGTTTAGACTTGTTTGGGGCATTAACCCTTCGTGCTGACCTGGTTTAATCTTGGTTCTGGGCTGATTTGGTCTTGGTTCTAGTTTTCCAGGCCTATTCAGTGCAAGTTCTGACCTGGTTTTGTCTTTGTCCTTGTTTGGTGTTGGGCCTGGATGTCTCAGGTCTGGATGTCTCAGCCCATTCTTTGCTCTTTTAGAGGCGCACTAATAACGCTGGAGGGTGGAGTGTGCGCTGTTTGCCTGTCAGGTTTGATAAATACAACGCAAAATGAGGAAGCACTGTGTGCGCTGTTTGCGATCTCGCAGTCACAAACAGCGCACACTGCGCCAGTCTTAGTAAATCTACCCCACAGCCCTTAACAAGCTGAAGATTTGGGAGGAACATGAATCTGGAAAACCTTAGGAAAGACGTCAAGTCTCGCTAACGAGCTGATTAAACCTTTAAACACTTAAATTCTTCATCTTCTGATCGCCTCCTCTTCATGTCTCCTCTTCAGATCTCCTCTTCATATTTCCTCTTCATGCCTCCTCCTCATATTTGCTCTTCATGTCTCCTCCTCTTCATGTCTCCTCCTTCATGTCTCCTCTTCAAATTTCCTCTTCATGTCTCCTCCTCTTCATGTCTCCTCTTCATATTTCCTCTTCATGTCTCCTCCTCCTCATGTCTCCTCTTCATATTTCCTCTTCATGTCTCCTCCTCCTCATGTCTCCTCTTCATTTCCCCTACTTATGTCTCCTCCTCCTAATGTGTCTTCTTAATGTCTCCTCCTCATGTGTCCTCCTCCTCATGTCTCCTCTTCATTTCTCCTACTTATGTCTCCTCATCTTCATGTCTCCTCCTCCTCATGTGTCCTCTTCATGTCTGCTCCTCGTCATGTCTCCTCCTCCTCATCTCTCCTCCTCATATCTCCTCTTCATTTCTCCTACTTATGTCTCCTCCTCCTCATGTGTCATCTTAATGTCTCCTCCTCATGTCTCCTCCTCCTCATGTGTCCTTTTAATGTCTCCTCCTCATGTCTCCTCCTCATGTGTCCTCCTTATGTGTCCTCCTTATGTCTGCTCCTCGTCATGTCTCCTCCTTATGTCTCCTCCTCATGTCTCCTCTTCATGTCTCCTCCTTATGTCTCCTCCTCATGTCTCCTCTTCATGTCTCCTCATCTTCATGTCTCCTCCTCCTCATGTGTCCTCTTCATGTCTCCTCCTTATGTCTGCTCCTCGTCATGTCTCCTCCTTATGTCTCCTCCTCATGTCTCCTCTTCATGTCTCCTCCTTCTGTCTCCTCATCTTCATGTCTCCTCCTTCTCATGTGTCCTCTTCGTGTCTCCTCCTTATGTCTGCTCCTTATGTCTCCTCTTCATGTCTCCTCCTTATGTCTCCTCATCTTCATGTCTCCTCCTCCTCATGTGTCCTCTTCATGTCTCCTCCTTATGTCTGCTCCTCGTCATGTCTCCTCCTTATGTCTCCTCCTCATGTCTCCTCTTCATGTCTCCTCATTATGTCTCCTCCTCATGTCTCCTCTTCATGTCTCCTCATCTTCATGTCTCCTCCTCCTCATGTGTCCTCTTCATGTCTCCTCCTTATGTCTGCTCCTCGTCATGTCTCCTCCTTATGTCTCCTCCTCATGTCTCCTCTTCATGTCTCCTCCTTATGTCTCCTCCTCATGTCTCCTCTTCATGTCTCCTCATCTTCATGTCTCCTCCTCCTCATGTGTCCTCTTCATGTCTCCTCCTTATGTCTGCCTCCTCGTCATGTCTCCTCCTTATGTCTCCTCCTCATGTTCTCCTCTTCATGTCTCCTCCTCTCATGTCTCATCTTAATGTCTCCTCCTCATGTCTCCTCCTCATGTCTCCTCTTAATGTCTCCTCCTCATGTCTCCTCCTCATGTCTCCTCCTTATGTCTCCTCCTTCATGTCTCCTCCTCGTCATGTCTCCTCCTTCATGTCTCCTCCTCATGTCTCTCCTCTGTCATGTCTCCTCCTTATGTCTCCCTCCTCATGTCTCCTCTTCATGTCTCCTCATCTTCATGTCTCCTCCTCCTCATGTGTCCTCTTCATGTCTCCTCCTTATGTCTGCTCCTCGTCATGTCTCCTCCTTATGTCTCCTCCTCATGTCTCCTCTTCATGTCTCCTCCTTCTGTCTCCTCATCTTCATGTCTCCTCCTTCTCATGTGTCCTCTTCGTGTCTCCTCCTTATGTCTGCTCCTTATGTCTCCTCTTCATGTCTCCTCCTTATGTCTCCTCATCTTCATGTCTCCTCCTCCTCATGTGTCCTCTTCATGTCTCCTCCTTATGTCTCTCCTCGTCATGTCTCCTCTTATGTCTCCTCTCTCATGTCTCCTCTTCATGTCTCCTCTTATGTCTCCTCTCTCATGTCTCCTCTTCATGTCTCCTCATCTTCATGTCTCCTCCTCTCATGTCTCCTCTTCATGTCTCCTCCTTATGTCTGCTCCTCGTCATGTCTCCTCCTTATGTCTCCTCTCTCATGTCTCCTCTTCATGTCTCCTCCTTCATGTCTCCTCATCTTCATGTCTCCTCCTTCTCATGTCTCCTCTTCGTGTCTCCTCCTTCATGTCTCCTCCTTCATGTCTCCTCTTCATGTCTCCTCCTTCATGTCTCCTCCTCATGTCTCCTCTTCATGTCTCCTCCTCCTCATGTGTCCTCTTCATGTCTCCTCCTTATGTCTGCTCCTCGTCATGTCTCCTCCTTATGTCTCCTCCTCATGTCTCCTCTTCATGTCTCCTCCTCTCATGTCTCCTCCTTATGTCTCCTCTTCATTCCCTCCTTCATGTCTCCTCCTCTCATGTCTCCTCTTCATGTCTCCTCCTCATGTCTCCTCCTCATGTCTCCTCCTCTCATGTCTCCTCCTTATGTCTCCTCCTCTCATGTCTCCTCTTCATGTCTCCTCCTCTCATGTCTCCTCTTCATGTCTCCTCCTCTCATGTCTCCTCCTTATGTCTCCTCCTCTCATGTCTCCTCTTCATGTCTCCTCCTCTCATGTCTCCTCTTCATGTCTCCTCCTCATGTCTCCTCTTCATGTCTCCTCCTCTCATGTCTCCTCCTTATGTCTCCTCCTCTCATGTCTCCTCTTCATGTCTCCTCTTCATGTCTCCTCCTCATGTCTCCTCTTCATGTCTCCTCCTCTCATGTCTCCTCTTCATGTCTCCTCCTCTCATGTCTCCTCCTTATGTCTCCTCCTCTCATGTCTCCTCTTCATGTCTCCTCCTCATGTCTCCTCTTCATGTCTCCTCCTTATGTCTCCTCCTCTCATGTCTCCTCTTCATGTCTCCTCCTTATGTCTCCTCCTTTCATGTCTCCTCCTTATGTCTCCTCCTCTCATGTCTCCTCTTCATGTCTCCTCCTCTCATGTCTCCTCTTCATGTCTCCTCTCTCATGTCTCCTCCTCTCATGTCTCCTCTTCATGTCTCCTCCTCATGTCTCCTCTTCATGTCTCCTCCTCTCATGTCTCCTCCTTATGTCTCCTCCTCTCATGTCTCCTCTTCATGTCTCCTCTTCATGTCTCCTCCTCATGTCTCCTCTTCATGTCTCCTCCTCTCATGTCTCCTCTTCATGTCTCCTCCTCTCATGTCTCCTCCTTCATGTCTCCTCCTTCATGTCTCCTCTTCATGTCTCCTCCTCTCATGTCTCCTCCTCATGTCTCCTCTTCATGTCTCCTCTTATGTCTCCTCCTTCATGTCTCCTCTTCATGTCTCCTCCTTCATGTCTCCTCCTTCATGTCTCCTCCTTCATGTCTCCTCCTCTCATGTCTCCTCTTCATGTCTCCTCCTCTCATGTCTCCTCCTTCATGTCTCCTCCTCCATGTCTCCTCCTTCATGTCTCCTCTCTCATGTCTCCTCCTCTCATGTCTCCTCCTCATGTCTCCTCCTCTCATGTCTCCTCCTTATGTCTCCTCCTCTCATGTCTCCTCTTCATGTCTCCTCCTTATGTCTCCTCCTTTCATGTCTCCTCCTTATGTCTCCTCCTCTCATGTCTCCTCTTCATGTCTCCTCCTCTCATGTCTCCTCTTCATGTCTCCTCCTCATGTCTCCTCTTCATGTCTCCTCCTCATGTCTCCCCTCCATGTCTCCTCCTCATGTCTCCTCTTCATGTCTCCTCCTTCATGTCTCCTCTCTCATGTCTCCTCTTCATGTCTCCTCCTCTCATGTCTCCTCTTCATGTCTCCTCCTTATGTCTCCTCCTCTCATGTCTCCTCTTCATGTCTCCTCCTTCATGTCTCCTCCTTCATGCCTTGTCTCCTCCTCTGTCTCCTCTTCATGTCTCCTCTCTCATGTCTCCTCTTCATGTCTCCTCCTCTCATGTCTCCTCCTTATGTCTCCTCCTCTCATGTCTCCTCCTTATGTCTCCTCCTCTCATGTCTCCTCTTCATGTCTCCTCTTCATGTCTCCTCCTCTCATGTCTCCTCTTCATGTCTCCTCCTCATGTCTCCTCCTCTCATGTCTCCTCTTCATGTCTCCTCTTCATGTCTCCTCCTCATGTCTCCTCCTCTCATGTCTCCTCTTCATGTCTCCTCTTCATGTCTCCTCCTCATGTCTCCTCCTCTCATGTCTCCTCTTCATGTCTCCTCTTCATGTCTCCTCCTTCATGTCTCCTCCTCATGTCTCCTCCTCTCATGTCTCCTCCTTATGTCTCCTCCTCTCATGTCTCCTCTTCATGTCTCCTCTTATGTCTCCTCCTTCATGTCTCCTCCTTCATGTCTCCTCCTCTCTATGTCTCCTCTTCATGTCTCCTCCTCATGTCTCCTCTTCATGTCTCCTCCTCATGTCTCCTCTTCATGTCTCCTCCTCTCATGTCTCCTCCTTATGTCTCCTCCTCTCATGTCTCCTCCTTATGTCTCCTCCTCTCATGTCTCCTCTTCATGTCTCCTCTTCATGTCTTCTCCTCATGTCTCCTCTTCATGTCTCCTCCTCTCATGTCTCCTCTTCATGTCTCCTCCTCATGTCTCCTCCTCTCATGTCTCCTCTTCATGTCTCCTCTTCATGTCTCCTCCTCATGTCTCCTCTTCAAGTCTCCTCCTCTCATGTCTACTGACAGAACAACAGATTGAATTGATTGAATCTCTCGCCTGAGAGCAAAGCAGAGAGAGAGGGTAACCATGTGAAGCTCAGGAGGAGGACTGGATGTCCCTCCAGAGGATCAGAGAGGACAGAGAGGGAGGTTAACCCTCTGTGATGTGAAGGAGGAGGACTGGATGTCCCTCTAGAGGATCAGAGAAGACAGAGACAGGTCTTGTAATGGACTTTCCATGTTGAGTCTCAGGTCTGGGTTAATGAAGTGAAGATGCTCTGATGAACGGATGAACGGACTCATGTGTTTCTGTTTAGCAGTTGAGTGATTTGAGATGTAAACGGTAGACGGACGGAGAGACAGACAGAGACATGTTGGAACTCTTAGACCGTTCAATCAACATAGTTCATCCTCTGAGGTCAGAGGTCAAAGGTCAGACCAGCTAACTACAAAACATCTCATATATAGTTTAACAAAGGGGCTGCTGGAGATATCAGAAGGGTTTAAATCATCCAACTGTGATTCTGTGTCATGTGATAATTTCCTGTTTGTATGCTGTATAGTCTGTTTAGCTCAAATGTTGTTGTTTAGTTCACGTTTTGTTGTTTAGGTCACATGTTGTTTAGTTCACATGTTGTTTCGGTCACATTTAGTTGTTTAGGTCACATGTTGTTTCGGTCACATTTAGTTGTTTAGTTCACATGTTGTTTCGGTCACATTTAGTTGTTTAGGTCACATGTTGTTTAGTTCACATGTTGTTTCGGTCACATTTAGTTGTTTAGTTCACATGTTGTTTCGGTCACATTTAGTTGTTTAGGTCACATGTTGTTTAGTTCACATGTTGTTTCGGTCACATTTAGTTGTTTAGTTCACATGTTGTTAGTTCACATGTTGTTTAGTTCACGTTTTGTTGTTTAGTTCACGTTTTGTTGTTTCGGTCACATTTAGTTGTTTAGGTCACATGTTGTTTAGTTCACATGTTGTTTAGATCACATGTTGTTTAGTTCACATGTTGTTTAGTTCACGTTTTGTTGTTTAGGTCACATGTTGTTTAGTTCACGTTTTGTTGTTTAGTTCACGTTTTGTTGTTTCGGTCACATTTAGTTGTTTAGGTCACATGTTGTTTAGTTCACATGTTGTTTAGATCACATGTTGTTTAGTTCACATGTTGTTTAGTTCACGTTTTGTTGTTTAGGTCACATGTTGTTTAGTTCACATGTTGTTTCGGTCACATTTAGTTGTTTAGTTCACATGTTGTTTCGGTCACATTTAGTTTTTTAGGTCACATGTTATTTAGTTCACATTTTATTTAGTTCACATTTTGTTTAGTTCACATGTTGTTGTTAAAGTCACATGTTGTTTAGTTCACATTGTGATGCCGTCACATTAATTAAGTGTTTTATACGGCAAAGGATGAATAACATAAAGGTTATTAAAATTACATATGATGTATATGTAAAGTATTTATAGAACGTATGTTCAGGTATTTGCCTTTATTGGGGTCTGTCCGTTAAATGCATTTTTTCTATCATTACACCTATCACCGCACACCCAACTTTTTATATGTTCCTTCCTATCCTCCTTTTCTGGATTATAGACTTTGTTGGGTGATCCTGATGCTCTGTTTAGTTGGACCTTTAGGTTAATTTTGTGGACTACAAAAGGGCTGGGGAAATGTATGGGTTCTGTGTTTAATTTTGACATTTTTGGTTGAACAATATATTGTGCCATAAGTGAGCAACTGGTTACCAACATCCTTCGAAAATCATTCAAAAGAACCCCTTGTGCGAGTAATGTCAACTAGGGGTGTGACGAGATCTCGCGAGATTACTCGATTACGATATTTCTCGTCGCGTTAAAAATCTGTCTTGCGAGATTTGTGAGCTATACATAGCTGAGGTTTTACAGACCGCTGTTACTGACTGGGAGCTTAAAAACCCAACCACGGCATTGCTTGAAGTCGCACATCTGTTTTGCGCACACTATAAATCTCGCAACCCAAGCTGGCCTCGGTGTTCCCCGCGCCGCTCGTTTACTCGGGCGGGTGAGACGTTTGACTGCTTTTTTTCATCGTAGTTCAGCATCTACCGCGGTGAAAATGTCCAAGCAGAAACGGCTACAATTACCATCACACAAGTTAATCACGGGCACGTTGGATATGCTGGCTCGTTACCTTGAGCAGCAAGCTGCCATAGCAGCATCACCAGCCCAGAGATAAGACAAAACTACCGAAGCATTGATACGCTTGACAGCTGCGATGTCAGAGATGCTGAAGATGCTGTAGTTGCAGCATGTTGTTCATGACATACTTGGTCAGGCTCCGTTTGCACTATTTGCACCCTGTATTGACAGAGTAGAACTTTGATTTGGTTTTGCACATATTTACACTTGGAAAAAAGAAAATATTTTATTTTATTTTAACTTTTATAAATGTTAGTTTTAGTTTAAATTTGTGAAAGAAGAACTTTATTAAAAGATCATGCTTACATCATGCATGTAAAGAGTTATAATAAAATATTTAAAAATGCATGTGCAACTGTTAAATTAAAGTCTGTTGGTCCAGTCATATATTTTGTCATTGTAGTTTTCTTAAAATCTCGTCTCGTTCTCGTGGACCCAATATCGTGTCTCGTCTCGTCTCGTGAGCGGAGTGTATTGTCACACCCCTAATGTCAACACATGCCAAAGTTTAATAGGCCGAGTTTTACATATTGGTGGCCGGTATGGGGTGGAATTGCTGTTTTTGATCTAGTATTATTAACGCTGCTGTCAACATTATCATACATTTATATCGAGTTGTACAATTCCATTGAATATATTTCTCATTATATATCATTTTATTTATATTGCATTATCATTTAAATAATTGCATTCATATTAAAACAAATTTAAACAAAGTACTACTAATTACAACTAATAACAAATTGTGGCTGAAATGAGACAGGTGCCACTCATTGAGTTAGAAGAGTCCCAAGAGGAGATAGAAAAGTCTGATACTGCTACCTGGGCCTCTACCCTGACTTCAGGACAGCAGGCTAGCGGTCAAAATAGTCTGCCATGACAAGACACATGGTTCACTAGAAGAAATCCTAAGGGTGAAGTGACATCATTAATCAGTTCTCTTTACATCTCTGACCCAGAAGAGAATGACAGCAGAGGAAGATAACACACCTTACCTCACATTACCTGCTATTATATCAGCACTGAATTAGGTACAGTTACAGATAGATTAAGTACCCTGGAAACAGAGTCTGTTAACAGTGCTTTAAACAGAGAAGCAAATATTAGCGAGTACATTGATAAAAGCATAGATGCAATCAAACAAAGCATGATTTCAACACTGAAGCAGTTTGAGCAGCAACTAGTTGCATGTTTGCAATGGCAAGATGGAAAATGGAAGGCAGAAGTCCAATGCCTGAAGCGTGCCAGTCTTGCTCCTGTCTCCAGGCCTCTCCACCCACTCCATCCTCCTCATGGTCATTCCTCAGCTTCTCAGGCTTCTCATTTTTCTCATGGTATTCCTATCATACAAGGCTTCTCTGGAGGTGGTTCACAAAGCCATGCACCTCTCTCTTCCGGCAGTCAACCATTCAAATCTACGGGGGATTCCTCAACATATCTTCTACCTCCATGCTTTCTCCTGCCATGGCACCTTCCTGGGCCAGTGATGTCCAGTTATCTGCTCCCCTGTGTGCAGTAGACCCTCAAGGCAGGTCACTTATGCCAGTGCCGGCGACCCAGTTAACGCCACCATTCACTGGGACATTGACTCAGCAGCCACTGCGTCCTTTGACCATACTAGCACCAGCCTTCCCACTCCTTTGGGTGGCACTTACAGCCAGGTTGCTGCCAGGACAAATGTTGTGTTCTCTAAGCCTCCTATCTGAATGGATTTCCTGTTTCCTGTTTCACTTGGAGTGAGGTGTCTCATATCATTAATTACATTGATCGGTGTGAAACATTCCTTGAGGTCCAGCCATTGTCTGATACTGAAATCATCGACGGCCTCTCTGGTGTTCTTAAAGGGTGGAGCAGCTGGGGGGGTGTGCAGAAGACCAAGGTCCATAACTGGACATAGTTTAAGGAGGGTTTTCAGGCTGCATTCCTACCTCCTGATTACCTCTCAGAGGTAGAAGAAAAGCTCAGGCCAAGGTGCAGTTGCCGGAACAGTGTTTGAGGGATTTTGCTTATGATTATCGGGCTGTTTGTCTCAAGTGGAAGCCAGAAAAATCCAGATTGGTACCCTGGTGAAGAAGAACTGTACTTCACCCAGAGAATACTGGGGAAAGGTGGATCAACAGAAAGCCAAAGGGAAAGAAAAGAATCAAAAGAAAACCCTGGGTAAAGGCAAGAAACCTACTGATTTAGCGACCGTGGTCTGACACGATAAGAAGGATCCAGAGTCCTAGAAGTCACACTGAAGAATAAAGTTCAGTCTGATAATCATATAAAACTAACTTGTGTTCTGTGTGAATCTTTGCTCACTTCCTTCAGCTGCAGTGAATAAGTCAAACAAGAAAGTTTCTTTCTACTTCACTGCTTTCAGCCTACTTCCTACTCACTGTGTCATTAATTACCTCTTCTTCCTCTTCTTTTGCTCTCATTAAACGGGAGCGTTCTGACCTCAGTGAATCAGAATGTGACCCGAGCTGTGAACACACACCAAACCTCCTCTGATATTTAACGTGTTTTATTGATCTGAAATACACAGAGGTTTGAGGTGTGAATTAATTATTGGATCACAGAGTTCAAACTGATGAAGAGTCAGTGTGGGCTTCACCATGCAGGTGGAAACAATTCAATTAATCAATGAATAGTTCGTTATAAGTGGACCTGTGACCTCCCAGCACGCTCTATCCAGTTCATACACATAGATACAGATACGTATCATCATGCACTGACATCGATAGACTTCATTTACCTGGTGCAGATGATGAAGAGAACCAGCGGTTGACCCTTGACCTCTGTTAGCTCAGCTGTTTACCTCCTCATCATGACTTTCATTCAGATCCCAACACTGGAGCTGGACTAGGTAAAGAACCTACTGTTTCTGTAGAGATGAGTTTTCTTATCAATTCAGTTCCTGAGTCTGGTTCGTTCAACTACATATGTCCTGTTGGGGTCTGCTTGAGGCCAGATCCTGTTCCTGCTGGGCTGCAGAAACCACCTGTTCCTGTTCGGTGCTCCACTGGTCCGGCCTACAGCCGAGCTGTCTTTTTGCAGAAGAATTTACAGTGGGGTCCTGCTTCCGTTGCCATATGCCATAGAGGTTCTGTCCTCGTTGCCTGCCTCAAGAGGGGTTCTGCCTTCATCATTGGCCTCCAGACGCATTCCGCCTTTGTCACCGACCTACAGAGACGTTCTGTCTTCAACGCCAGTTCCACCATTGTTGCTGGCCTCCAGAGGAGTTCCACCTTTGTAGCCCAACAGAGATGTTCTGCCTTCATTGCCAGTCTCCAGAGGGATTCTGTCTTCATCATTGGCCTCCAGAGGTGTTCTACCTTCGTCGATGACCTACAGATGCATTCTGCCTACGTCGCTGGCCTCTAAAGTAGCTCTGCCCATCTGGTAGTCCTCCTTGGTAGTCCTTTCCTGCCTGCCTCCTTTACGAAGCACAGACATTTTATATGATGTAGGTGTGTGGTATACTAAGATCTACTCATTCTCTAGATGAGGCAGTGAAATAATAAGACTGTTATTCACAGTCAGTGAATTATTGAAGACTGTAGTGACTCCTGTGTTGCTTTTATCATGTGTCTACCTTCTTCATACTTGTACTAGCCATGATTGTTTTTGATCAGATGCTGGTGACTCATTTATGTGGATTGATAAATCCTGATTTGATTTACTGAGTTGATAACTGCCATCGTGGCACTGTTTAATGATCACAGTTATGGTTAGTTAGCAGAACGGTAACCTGAAGATACCTGTGTATGCTCTACGCTTTGTACTATTGGGTCCTGGTCTGTTTGTGGTTCTGATATAAGAGGCTTGTTTTTACATTCTTATTTAAATTATGAATACATTTAAATGATATAACTGTAGCTGGAGGACCAGATTAGGTCAGCAGGCCACTGTTTGACCACCACTGGGAAAATGCAAGGAAAAATTAATCACATCTAACAATTGATCCTTTCATTCAGTTTGATGATGTTTTTGTAGTTGTTATGAATTTATCGAAAGTCATTAGTGATTAATTAGCAACATGTTACCCTGGAGACACACACACACATACACACACACACAAACACACACAAACACACACACACAAACACAAACACACAAACACACACCACACACACACACACACACACACACACACACACACACACACACACACACACACACACACACACACACACACACACACACACATACATATAATCATACACTCTGCACACTGCAGGATTTGCTGTTTTATTTTCTTCATTTCAGTTTTCTGTTTCATTTCTCGTTGATTTAAAACAAACTGCAGATGGAACACAATTATGAGAAAAACATGAAACTCAACATCCTACCTCGTGATCCTCCCCCTCATCCTCCTCTCCCTGTTTCTCTACATCCTACTCATCTACCTCCTGATCTTTATCCTCTACCTCACCTTCTGCTATCTCCTCCTTCTCTACCGCCTTTTCTACCTCCTCCACCAGTTTCTCGACTTCCTCCTCTACCACCTCCCCTAGCTCTTCATCCTCTACCTCCTTCTCCTGTCAGCTCTTTATTATGTTTTGTTGTTGACATTTCCAACCTGTTCTTTACCAACATCTTAGTGTTGTCTTGCCAGAGGGTAAGAGGACAGCCTCTCTCTTTTTTCCAGACGGACGGATGATCCTGCAGTACAATTCCCTCAGTGGATTATAATCTCATCTGTTGGCTCTACATCTTTCATCCATCCATCCATTTCCGTCCACTTATCCGGGGCCAGGTCGTGGCAGCAGGGTTAGGAGATGTTTCCAGATGTCCCTCTCCGCAGCGATGCTTTCCAGCTCCTCATAGGGGACCCTGAGCCTTTCCCAGACTAGATGAGATACATAATCCCTCCAGCATCTTCTAGGTTTACCTCCTGGTAAGAGGCCCCAGAGGCCCCAGGCCTCTTACCAGGAGGATCCTGATCAGATGCCTTACTACCTCCAATGGCCCCTTTCAATGTGAAATAACAGCATCTCTACTCCGAGTTCTGGCTGACCCAGTCACTTTATGAAGGAAACATTCAATCATTTTGAGAAAAATTTCAGCTGCTTGTATCCATGATGTTATTCTTGTGGTCACTACCCAAAGAGCAGGAGCATCAGTGAGGGTCTAAATTTAGATGGACTGGTAAATCTATAGCTTTGCCTTCTTGTTCAGCTCCCTCTTCACTACAATCTGAGGTCCAGTACAATGCAGCATCACTGCTGATGCCAGACCTTGTCTGAGTGAACAAGACCCTAAAATATGGGAACTTCCTCATGACTTGGGCAGTGACTAACTCCCAACCCTGATGGTGCAATCCACCATTTTCCGGCAGAGAACTTTGGCATCAGACCTGGAGGTACTGACCCACATTCAGAGTGCTTCACGCTCGGCTGCAAACCACTGCAGTGCTACAGAAAGGTCATATTCTGAATATGCCAACAACATCACGCAATTTACAAAAAGCAGGGATACAATTTTGAGATCTCCAAACTGGACACACTCCTTCTCCCTGCTGCATCTTGATATCCTGTCCATGAACATCACAAACAGGATTGGTAACAAGGGTCAACTCTGGCAGAGGCCAACACCCACTGGGAACATTTGACATTTGAATTTGTGCCAGAAATATGGACACAGCACTCATTCTTGGTTATACAAGGACTGGATGGCTTGACGCAATGGCCCCAGAACCCCATATTCCCATAGTATCTCGTACAGGACTCCCTGATCAACATGGTCATAAGCCTTCTCTAAGTCCAGAGAAGACTGGATGGGCAAACCCCTATAACCCTTCCAACAAAACTGCAAGGATAAAGAGCTGGTCCAATGTTCCATGGCCAGAACAGAATCTTCATTACTCATTCTTAGTAGTGTAACGATTCATGCGATGCATCGATGAATCGATTGTCAGTCCTACCAATTCAACTGAATCAATCTGCTAAAATAAATAAATAGGATGAATCGTTTTGGCTTCACCAATAATCGATATAAATGCGTTAAATCTTATGAATCGCGAATAATGGTAACAAATGAAGTTAGTCAGTCAGTCAGTCAGTCAGTCTGTCTGTCTGTCTGTCTGTCTGTCTGTCTGTCTGTCTGTCTGTCTGTCTTTCTGTCTCTCTCTCATCATCATCGTCAATCATAGCTGCAGCCATACATATGATAAACAATATTTCCAGTTGGCACTGAACAACACTTACTGTTGTAAACTGTCTTGATGCAGCGAAATAAAACAAAACATGCATTTGCCAGTATTATGGTCGACAACAGGTTTGCAGTTTTCAATTTTTTGGTAACAGCATAATGCTCTAAACATCAAACAATATACTTGCAACTGTCAACATTTGCATTGTGTGGAGAAAAAACCTGAGGTATAAACTTTTGACCAACGTGGAAATCGGTTTATCCCAAAAACTTTGCATCCAAATCAATGGTTGGCTCATTCATAAAGTTAGTTCTTGAGAATCTGAGCCAGCCAAGCCTGAGAGTCCTACTTCTTCAACTTGATGGCTTCCTTCATCGGGTTCTTCAATTTATGCCATGACAGGTCCTGATGACCTTCTGACCTCAACTCCTAATGTCTCTCTTCTACAATGGAGGCTTTGAACATGGCCCACTTTGAGTTGCAATACAAATTCATCCGTAGGTTGGAGTTGAAGACCTTTTGAACAGGGATCTCAGTCAGACCTTCCCAGTTCACACTAGAGTACAGCCCTGCTCCAGGTGTTTGTTTCCAGAACCAGTGCAATGCACGGAGGTGAGCTCAACTATATCTAGTGGGTTTTGCTCCACCTTCCACACCAGCTCGGCTCCTTCCCGGCCAAAGAGGGGATATCCCCTGCCACTCTTTGCTACCCGACTCAGACAGCACATGATCTTCTGCGGGTGGGCGGCCTATAGGGTGACGGCTTCAGGCTGAGCCCCATCAGCTAAGGCCTGGCCACCAGATGCTTGCCAGTGAGTTCCCCTCCCAGGTCTGCCTCCAGAAGGGGGCCCTATTTTCCCTATCCCATCCCTATACAACAACATTTTGTAACTGATAAATCATCTGGAAATCACTCTGGCCCCTCCCCTGGAACCAATCTGCCTTGGGAGACCCTACCAGTCTATTATCCCGGGGTCATTGGTGCTCACAAACCTTGTTTGTTGGCAAATCTAAATCCAACTGCTTGAGTCAGATGCCCACACACTCAGGTTTCTCCTGTTCTCTGTACGTGATAGAGCACTGTTTAGCACTATATATACAAATTAATGTACTTGACTGGAGAAAACTAAATGTCCCTATTTTGCAAAGACATTCTGACTCTGTTAACGTCCTCGCTATGTAAATATCTTCACATTTCAAAATGTCCTCACTTTGTAAAAAATGTCCTCGCATTTCAACTTGTCCTGAGATCATGTGATGAAACAGATGAAGATATTGTTTTCAGATAATGGAGAGAGTTGACATGTTTACTGTTGTATTAGTTGTAAAATGTCTGACATGATGTCACTTTACATGACACTTTTAATCAATGTTTCATTAGTTTATGTGAATATAAAAATCAGTTGTATAACAATGGCAGCTCTTTACACATACTGTGCGTTTGTTTCGTTATTTGTATCACTCTATTATTTCTGTCTGTGCGTGCGTGCGTGTGTGCGTGTGTGTGTGTGTGTGTGTGTGTGTGTGTGTGCGTGTAGCAGCAGCAGCAGAGTCCCAGAGGTTCCACTTTGTCGTCTCTGATAAACAGACTCTGGATCAGTTCCAGCCTCATGAAGCTCTTTTGTTCTTTGTTCTGACAGTGTGGGCGCAAACTAATCTCAGTCCCTTAGCTCAGAACTCTTCCAGGAGTCTCCAGGACCCTGCAGATTATTCCAGGACCTGTTTGATGTCTTTTCAAGGTGAAGCAATAGTAGGTGATAATGCCAGAAACCAATAGCAAAGATATATAACAAGGTGAGGATGACTGAAATAAAAGATGCATAACATAGAACAAACATAGGAGAAATGTAACAAACATAACACATAAAAAACTAAAATAAATACAACAAATATGAAATGTAAGAAACAGAAGTAATGAAGATTAACATATAATAAATTCAATATTAAATTTAACAAACATATAACATATAACTAACATATTATGCAACATTCAATTAGCAAACACATCTAATTATTTTTCACCACATTCCTTTTATTATGAAGTTAATTTGTAATATTTCTCTTGACAGTTTTTGGGATGTGGCCTATTTATTGTTTGTACTAACATGTTGTCGCTTTCCTTTGTATTTTGTATTTATGTGTGTTGTGTGTTTTTTGTTGTTTTTTGTTTTTACTAGGCTATTGATTTGTTTTCCTTATCCAATTGTATTTGTAATTTGTTTTGTTTTGTAGGTCTATCTTGATAATGATTTCTCTAGAATTGATTGTGTAATAGAAGGATTTATATATTTTCTCTAATTTAATTTATTTTTCACACATTTCTTTTGTCTCATTTGTATCTTTGTGTAGTTCCTATTTTGTTGGGAATTTTGTAGATTTGTTTAAGCTTTTGATGTTCTATTTTAACTTGAAGGGACATATTTTTGTGTTTTAAGCATTTGTGATTGGTGTTTTATATGTTTCATTCTTTCCTTTTATCGTTATGTTAGAGTATTCCAGTTCACATGTTCATCTATCACACATATTTTGTCAGTGTGTGTGGCTAAGCGTGTCACTGTGGCAACAGATTTACATACAAAGTCCCTCAGTGGGACGTCCGAGGATGACATCACATGACCCCGGAGAGAGACAGTTGTTTCCTGTGGGACGTGGCTGGAGTCTCTTTGTGTCACTGCTGTGTCATCTGTTTTATTTTTCTCTCTAAAAGTCAAAGTGACAAAACGTTCTTCTCCTCTTTTTTCTTCTTCTCCTCCTCCTTCTCTTTATTCTCTTTATTTTCCTTCTCTTTATTCTTCTTCTCATTCTTCCTCTCTTTACTCTCCTTATTGTCTCCCTTTCTCTGTCGTCTACTTCTCCTTCTCTTTATTCTCCCATCTCTACTGCTGCTCCTCTTTCTCTTCTCCTTCTCCTTGGTCTTCAGTGGAATTACTGCAGTTGTACTGTGTTGGTCAGTGGAACCACAGCTCCCCCAGCAGGCCATCAGGTAGAACTGGGACTACATGAAGACTAAAAGATTTATAAAAACATTTAAATTATTCTTTATTAAAACATCACATGTTCAGTAAAAACATTAAATAATTTATAATTCATACACTTCATATTAAAGGGCTGTTTTTTATAACCATTGTTGCTCCAAATCTTTTCTCATTCTGACTTGTGAATGAAATACATTTGTTGTTGCTGTTTTTTCGTTCCAATCAGACTGGTATAAATATATATTATTTTGAAATTCAAAATTGATGGTTATTATAATGTTGACTTTATTTTAAATGTTTGAGATTTAGCGGTTAACATCAGGCGAAGAGTATCAGTAATAATGTATACTTATAATAATCAAATAAGAAATAGGACACTTCATTCATATATTTCATATAAACATTCACTCTTTAGTTTTCATTATATTATTTTATTTTTGTCTTAATGCCTCCATTTCACATTGATTCCTTCTGTTTGAGTTTTTCATGAATAGTTCATCATTGTGTGCTTTAACGAGCCAATCAATTAACTTCCACTAACTCATCGTTAACATCATTTACAATTTAAAATAAGTTTAACAATGATGTGCTTTCAAAATATGAACTGCTCTGTTGTTTCCTCCTGTGATGTTTCTGTTGGGATTTGACACACACACAGTTTTACTCCTTTGAGTCATTTGTTATTTACAGTTTGACCAAACAGCATTTCTTTATTCTCTCTGATGGAAACTGACAGAAAATCAACAAAAACATTCATCCCTCCTCCTTCTCCTCTTCCTCTCTGGGTTAGGATTCGGGAATGGAGCCCGACATCCATAGGAGACGGTATGTGCATGGTCCTTCCCCTGGTTCCAAGCATTACCCTCGCCCCAGGTGTACTGTTCCGCCTATAGCGCAAACCAGTTGTCTTCTCTAGTGACCCTACTTTTTTAATATTCATATTATTTATTGAGTTTGTCTTATTTGACTTGCTTAGTCATTGTTATCCACTGTATGGCATCTAGATCAATTGTATTTTATCTTGAATTTGATTTGTAAGATTCAAAATTAATTTATCTATCAATAGTGTTTAACTTAACTATATATGTATTAAAACAAAAATAAATAAACAAAATAGAATCAAATCAAATGTAATTATACATTTTTTGTGCCGATTTCGACCCATTTGGCACAGGCACAGCTAGTGCTTGTCATTCTAAGTCTCATACACCGGATGAACCTGAGGAGTGAGTTTGATGGGTTCTTCTTAAGGACTGGACTTGAGATGTGTTGCTGTTGAAGGAAATATGTCAAGATAAGACGTAAGGCAGGAGATTATTTGTGGGGAAAGTAAGGGTTATGTGAGAGTAAAGAATTAAGGATTATTACCACCTACCTCATGCATAAAGTGTAACTTCCGGCAGGAAGGTTGTAGGTGCGTGGATTAGGTTAAGATAAAGGATGAAGTCGGATGTTAGGATGGGTACTGATCCTCTTTCAGGAGCGTAAGGTGGTCCAGAGCTGCAAGTTGGTTCCTTGAATGTGCTATACAGGCTGTCCCTACGTCAGGTCATTTAGCATACAGTGGGTGTATCTCGGGAAGGGAAGATGGTAGAGAGGGTGGCACCGTTGGAGAGCTGGTACCCAAACACGGGTAGACTTCAGCTGGACTTTATACTTAGGATAAGGGATGAAGTCAGATGTCAGTAGGGTACTGATCCACTTTTAGGAGCGTAACTTTAGATAGGGAGGGGGTAGTTGGTTCCTTGATACAGGCATCCCAATGGTTCCAGCCCTCAGCCTCACCGAAGCTTCGGTTCCAGAGATATATCACTTCCTTTGGCCACTAGTTGGCGCTATGTTGGCTAGATTATAGAATAGAGACCTTGGGCTCATTGTGAGTCCAGACATGTGAAGACAAGTCATGAAAAAAGTCATGGTATAGAATGTAGAAAAGAAATCATAGTATGCCTCTGTGTCAAAAATAGGTCATTGTATAGTATGTCGGAAAAAAGTCACAGTATAGTTTGTCAAAAAAAGTCATAGTATATTATGTTGAACAAAGTTATGAAAAAATGATTAGTACAGTATGTCGAAAAGAAGTCAGTATAGCATTATATATAGCTATTATATATATTATATATATTATATATAGTAATAGTTATCTAGCTGTACAGGGCAGTGCTCGGTCTCTAAATGTCCCGTAGGTGTGAATGTGAGCGTGAATGGTTGTCTCTACATGTCGGCCCTGTGATAGACTGGTTACCTGTCTGTCTCTACATGTCTTCCTGTGATATACTGTTACCTGTCCAGGTGAACCCTGCCTTCGCCCAATGACAGCTGGGATCGGCTCCAGCTCATTTCTTGAAACAGAAATGACATTCTCAAAACTCTAAGATCATTTGGCATAACAGTCTTACAGTTCAGCACTAAACCAGCTCACTTGCAAAAGCTCATATCTCTCCCAAAACTGTTCACTTATGCTTCAAAACTAAATTCCTTCCTCCATATAAAGAGTCAGTGCCACAAAATTGCAAAGATCCTTCTCAGTTGCTTTGACTCATTTCTTGAAACAGACCGGACGTTCTCAACACTCTTGGTGCTTTTGCCAAAAAAAAACCTGGATGGTTCAGCACAACACCATGGCTCACCTGCAAAAGCTCATATCTCTCCCAAAACAGTTCACTCATGTGTCAAAACCAAATTTCTTTCTCATATAAATAGTCAGTGCCCCCAAAATGCATCATCCCTTTGGCATTGTGTAAGCACTGCAAGTCAAAATGTTTAGACGCGTTGTCACTACGGCAGAGGACAACTAAAATATCCCTCATGTCCACCACTAAGTCTTAGCCCAGTCCTTCATTGACAATGGTTACTGTACTCGTTTTTTTGTCTAGCTAACAGAATACAATTGTGTGTAAAACTGGAAAAAAAAATAGGATTTAATGGTAAGAGTAGCCACCCGTGCCAGGTTGTCGTTCAAACATAGAATTGAAAGGACAACACTCCATTCGTAATGTATGTCTTATGTATTTCTTACAGAATGAGTTACCAATGAAATTGTATTGTTGCTTTACTTTTTACCACTATTCTAATGCATCACTGAACAGTGACTGGAATACTACTGTATCCCATTGAGGTACATTACTGCAGGGCTATAACACACACACACACACACACACACACACACACACACACACACACTAAATGAATAGGTAAATGCACATTTCTTGCTTTATGCACAGTGTCCAGTCCTACAGTATACAACATATAATTCAATTATAGACTGATATGAGTACATACCTGTTTTCCCTGCGAAAGGTTTGGATGATGGAGGAGACTGTAGAGCGAGGCACATCATGCTGCACTCTGCGACCTGCCTCCACCATTGTGAGACGGTGGTTGACAACATGGTCTATACTTGTGGCCCGAATTTCATCCGGGACAACATGGTGTCTTCGTGCTCCTCGGCCTCTTCCCCCTATTCCACCACCACGCACCCTTACTCCTCTTCCTCTTCTTCTTCATGGAGCAGGCAGTTGCCCTTGTTCATTTGCTTGGCCAGGTGCCTCCATGTTCAGAAATGGTACTGGTCCTGGTCAACCTTTATATATATATATATATATATATATATATATATATATATATATATATATATACTGTGCCAACTTGGCCCGTTGATGTAGCCTACTGTACATATAATCACACGCCCTAAATAACACTATACTGAATAACATCCCTTTATATTCTGGAGCCTTGAATAAAATAAATGATGACTACACAGTATGTTGCTCATTTGCTCTTAAGAAGGATACTGGAGAAAGGATTTAAGATTCAAGAGTTGTTGTTGTTGTCGCTACCGGCTACAGGTAGTCGGGCTCACCTCCACGCACAGTCTGGGCTCTGGAACCCAACTCCTTGAGAGAGGCTGGACTCTCTTCTACTCTGGAGTTGCCCGCGGTGAAAGGCGCCGAGCTGGTGTGGGCTTGCTCATAGCCCCCCAGCTCGGCCGCCATGTGTTGGAGTTTTCCCCGGTGAACGAGAGGGTCGTTTCCCTGCGCCTTCGGGTCGGGGATAGGTCTCTCACTGTTGTTTCGGCCTATGGGCCGAACGGCAGTGCAGAGTACCCGGCCTTCTTGGAGTCCTTGGGAGGGGTACTTGAGAGTGCTCCAACCGGGGACTCCATTGTTTTACTGGGGGACTTCAACGCTCACGTGGGCAACGACAGTGTTACCTGGAGGGGCGTGATTGGGAGGAACGGCCTCCCCGATCAGAACCCGAGTGGGGTTCTGTTATTGGACTTCTGTGCTGGTCACGGTTTGTCCATAACGAACACCATGTTCAAACATAAGGGTGTCCATCAGTGCACATGGCACCAGGACACCCTAGGCCGGAGGTCAATGATCGACTTCGTGGTTGTGTCATCTGACCTCAGGCCGTATGTTTTGGACACTCGGGTGAAGAGAGGGGCTGAGCTGTCAACTGATCACCACCTGGTGGTGAGTTGGATCCGCTGGCAGGGGAGGAAGCTGGACAGACTTGGCAGACCTAAACGCGTTGTGAGGGTCTGCTGGGAACGTCTGGTGGAACCCTCTGTCAGGGAGGTCTTCAACTCCCACCTCCGGGAGAGCTATGACCAGATCCCGAGGGAGGCTGGGGACATTGAGTCCGAATGGACCTTGTTCTCTGCCTCCATTGTTGACGCGGCTGTTCGAAGCTGTGGCCGTAAGGTCTCCGGTGCCTGTCGTGGTGGCAATCCCCGAACCCGGTGGTGGACACCGGAAGTAAGGGATGCTGTCAAGCTGAAGAAGGAGTCCTACCGAACCTGGTTGGCTCGGGGGACTCCCGAGGCAGCTGACGGGTACCGGCAGGCCAAGCGTGCTGCAGCACGGGCGGTCGCTGAAGCAAAAGTTCGGGTCTGGGAAGAGTTCGGGGAGGCCATGGAGGAGGACTATCGGTCGGCCTCGAGGAAATTCTGGCAAACCATCCGGCGCCTTAGGAAGGGGAAGCAGCCCTCCACCAACACTGTTTACGGTGGAGGTGGGGAGCTGCTGACTTCGACTGAGGATATCGTCGGGCGGTGGAAGGAATACTTCGAGGATCTCCTCAACCCCACTGACACGTCTCCCATTGGGGAAGCAGAGGCTGGAGACTCAGAGGTTCACCCACCCATTACACGGGCTGAAGTCACCGAGGTAGTTAAGAAGCTCCCCGGTGGCAAGGCACCGGGGGTGGATGAGATCCACCCTGAGTACCTCAAGTCTCTGGATGCTGTGGGGCTGTCCTGGTTGACACGTCTCTGCAACATCGCGTGGCAGTCGGGGACAGTGCCTCTGGACTGGCAGACCGGGGTGGTGGTCCCTCTATTCAAAAAGGGGGACCGGAGGGTGTGTTCCAACTATCGGGGGATCACACTTCTCAGCCTCCCCGGGAAAGTCTATTCCAGGGTGCTGGAGAGGAGAATTAGGCCGATAGTCGAACCTCGGATTCAGGAGGAACAATGCGGTTTTCGTCCTGGCCGTGGAACACTGGACCAGCTCTATACCCTCCGCAGGGTGCTCGAGGGTTCATGGGAGTTTGCCCAACCAGTCCACATGTGTTTTGTGGACTTGGAGAAGGCATTCGACCGTGTCCCTCGTGGCATTCTGTGGGAGGTACTTCGGGAGTACTGGGTCGGGGGCCCTCTGCTAAGGGCTGTTCGGTCCCTGTATGACCGGAGCAGGAGCTTGGTTCGCATTGCCGGCAGTAAGTCAGACCTGTTCCAGGTGCATGTTGGACTCCGGCAGGGCTGCCCTTTGTGACCGGTCCTGTTCATTATTTTTATGGACAGGATTTCTAGGCGCAGCCGTGGGCCGGAGGGGATCTGGTTCGGGAGCCACTGGATTTCATCCCTGCTTTTTGCGGACGATGTGGTCTTGTTGGCTCCTTCGAGCCAGGACCTCCAGCATGTCCTGGGGCGGTTTCCAGCCGAGTGCGAAGCAGCCGGGATGAGGATTAGCACCTCCAAATCCGAGGCCATGGTTCTTGACCGGAAAAAGGTGGCTTGCTCCCTCCAGGTCGGGGGGGAGTTCCTGCCTCATGTGGAGGAGTTTAAGTATCTTGGGGTCTTGTTCACGAGTGAGGGAAGGATGGAACGCGAGATTGACAGGCGGATCGGTGCAGCGGCTGCAGTAATGCGGTCGCTGTATCGGTCCGTCGTGGTAAAGAGAGAGCTAAGCCGAAAGGCGAAGCTCTCGGTTTACCGGTCAATCTACGTTCCTACCCTCACCTATGGTCATGAACTTTGGGTCATGACCGAAAGAATAAGATCCCGGATACAAGCGGCCGAAATGAGCTTCCTCCGCAGGGTGGCGGGGCGCTCCCTTAGAGATAGGGTGAGGAGCTCCGTCACACGGGGGGAGCTCGGAGTAGAGCCGCTGCTCCTCCACATCGAGAGGAGCCAGTTGAGGTGGCTCGGGCATCTGCATCGGATGCCCCCTGGACGCCTCCCTCGGGAGGTGTTCCAGGCATGCCCCACCGGGAGGAGACCCCGAGGAAGACCCAGGACACGCTGGAGTGACTATGTCACCCGGCTGGCCTGGGAACGCCTTGGGGTCCTCCCGGAGGAGCTAGGGGAAGTGTCCGGGGAGAGGGAAGTCTGGGCGTCCCTGCTCAGGCAGCTGCCGCCGCGACCCGGTATCGGATAAGCGGAAGAAAATGGATGGATGGATGGAGTTGTTGTTGTTTTACATAACTCTGACTGGAAAAAAATATGTAAAGAATATTTGAACAAATTGGACAGTGGGCACGAAGAAAGTGTATTGATACTTAAAACACTTTATCTCTGGTGACCTGATGGGCCAGGTATTCTTAGATAGACAAGCCACTGGGCTCTAATGTGTCTTTGGGCTGCAGCTGAGCTCTGTGGGCCAGTGCATGTCTCTCTCCCTGGGCTGCAGCAAAAAAAAAAAGAAAAAAGAAAAAAAAGACAGCCACTGCCGGCCCATTATGCAAAAGCACTTCTCACAAACCTTCATACCTCCAAAACACTGATGTTGATATATCTGTCATCTCACAGCACACACTTGTCATATCAATCTAAATCATCAAGTTACAGGACAACACATTTAAACATTTTATTAGTAAAATGACATTTCAAAATGTTGTAACACTTTCATGAGCAGATAATGATTCTCAGAATGAAGACACAATGCTGGCTTAAGACTGACTTTATTGAAACTGGACCTGGAATCAACAAGATCTGTGAATCGTTTGGAAGTTTGTGGCTGCTATAATTGCAGCTTTCCACTAGATGTCACTGGTAGGGTCTTCGAGGCTTTGAAGGTTGACATCTTTTTATGGTATCAGGAAGAAACCTCAGAAGCTTCACAAGGCCTCATACGCCCATCTATTAGTTAATAAAATGTGTATTAACAGTCTAACTCTGCAAAGTAACTTGTAACTGAAGCTCTCATTTAAATGTAGGGACGAATAGGACACTTTTCACCTCTGACATTACTTCAATTTGGCCATTTTCAAGATCTGCTTCTGATTTGTAGACTCTTGTCGCCATCTAGTGACATTCAGGGGGCAGTGTTGAGTTGGTGTATGAATAGTGTATGGATACATATTGACAGTCAGACAGACAGAGGCAGACAGATAGATAGAAAAAAACATGATAATCACATTTTAACCTTGTATATTTAAATTCCACTCACATTACATTTCATTGCATTTCATATACATTGTGTGTTATCGTCTTGACTCAAAACAAGTCAGGTACAGCTGTGAATGGGCCGTCCCTCAACCAGATCTGCAAAGCTCTTTACTATTGAGCAATACTAACCATCCTTAAAACTTTGATTGATGATGATGATTTTACACAGATTACAGCAATTTAACTCTCACCAATAGCATTTTAAGGAGGTTATAGTAGATTCTCTAAAACAATTATATAATATATGACTAGTGGTGAATAGTTGATCTAAACAATGAATATGATAAGTGTATGTATGTATGTATGTATGTATGTATGTATGTATGTATGTATGTATGTATGTATGTATGTATGTATGTATGTTTGTATGTATGTATGTATGTATGTATGTATGTATGTATATGTTGTTTATAGGGAGGAGAGGTCACTGCTGCACACTGGAAGTATTTGTTGTCATGGATGAGGTGATGGAGCAAAGACCTGCTATAACCCACTACACCCCATCTCCTCAGCCATGATGCCAACCGCTGCAGCAGGGTCTCTCCTCCAGACCAGGAGGGAAATAGACCTGCAGGCCTAAAACATGAGTCAACAATCATATATATTCAGATATTTATTATTTAGATTTCTACACAACCTTATAATCGTAAAACATTAAACAGGAAACATTTATCTGTAAGAACTTCTACTGTGTGGTATTACTTATAAACTGCACCACTGATAATCAGAAATAAATCCTCAACAATAATCATGTACCTGCAACACAGGGATCTGGACATTTGGAGTAGACACTGCAGCTACGAACCTCTGAGGATGTCCCAGGACTGCTGGAGACTCTGAGGATATCCCGGGACTGCTGGAGACTCTGAGGATGTCCCAGGACTGCTGGAGCCTCTGAGGATATCCCAGGACTGCTGGAGACTCTGAGGATATCCCAGGACTGCTGGAGACTCTGAGGATATCCCAGGACTGCTGGAGTGGTTCGGCTTCGTCGCTGTCACCCCGTCACCACCGTGGAACTATGGACATGGAACCCATCTGTTCTGTTAGTAAGCAGTGGACGAGGTTCTCCGTGGAATGCCTTGAAATACAGAAGTCCTTCCTTAAATCCCCTTCCCGAAGTAGAGGCCCATCAGGAGGATTGACCTGCAGTACGTCCCTCTGGCGCCAACCTGTAACAGAAAACATCACATATTACATTTATTCTGAATGCTTTCCTATTCATTTGTTGATAAACTACTTATTTCTTCTTATCATACACGTATTGCAACCTGTATATATAACATGGATTATTTGTCTAATAAATTATTCACTAATATCCCACTTGCTTGTACTTGTTTATTTTTATCACACCAAACTCTTACATGGTATTATTAAAACCACTTATATTAGCCTACATGTAGCCTACATTTGTTTATGCATGCATATGCACATCTATTGATAATCAAATAATAAAGGAACGTATTTAAACCAGATAAGTCATATTACTTACTTCAGAGGGAAATCCAAATTCCATGTGCATGTGAATAATGTAGCTCCTCCGACGGGCAGATTGCCTGCGTCGTCTGCGTGGTGAAGGTGCTGGTGTTCCGTGGTCAGAGGTATAATACGATCTATGAACGATTAATGATCGATAAAAGCTGCTTAATAGTCGCGATCGATGGCGAATGAAAGCAGCTACTCAGGTAAGAGGAAGAAAGAGGGAAAGCGTGGGAGCGCGCATATATAATAAACTGTAGAAAACATTTGACAGTTTAAATTTGACTTAAAAAATATTTAGAAATATTTCATTAACTGTAATAATAATCATGCTTTATATTTTGATAAGTCATTTCCATTAAACGGGAACTAGAACCGCTAACGTAATCGTGAGAGAAGATGAGGACGAGAATAAAGTTAATAAAGTTAAAAAAAAAAAAATGTAGTATGAGATGTTAAACATCTGTATTATCTGTATTATCGCATTTAACATTTAACACACTCAATAATAAGTGATTGTTTCTTTTAAAAGAAACACGGCATTATTTAAACATAGAGTAGAATTTAATGTAGAGTAAATGGTAACAAAAGCGCTTATATAGCGCTTTTACCTCATTGGCGCTTTTTACCACCGACGCGGAGTCTCAACCACGGAGGGAGTCAACCAGCTCGTCGGGAGCAATTAGGGTAAGGTGTCTTGCTCAGGGACACGAGGACGTAGTTAGTAGGAGGAGCTGGGATCGAACCGGTGAACCTCTGGTTTCCAGTCCAACGCGCTCCCTCCTGCGCTAAGCCTCCCTGTATGGTCAAACTTGAAATTCGATCGACCCAAATGAGTACAAACAGAGTCTAAAGCGCTGTGGCTCAATGACGACGTTCGAAATGTAAATTATTCTGTAAACTCCAGAAAATATGACATTCAAGCTGTCTTGTTGTCGCCGTGTGTTTTTTTTAACGGCCACATAGTTTTCATAGCTGTAGTATGTTCGCAGAAATGTAGCTAATCTATGAGTGAGTCACAAGTCGTGATAGCTAACCAATGTCACTGATCAACCTGTCATCCCAGCTCGTGTTATCAGCAGAGACTTTGATCAACACTAGACAATAATACAGTATTGAGGGAGTCCGGCGAGTGGCTGCGTAGATTTCAGCTCCTCAACCCATCGCCTACAGATTTGTTTATAAAGATCGTTTGAGTGTTTTTTTTCCTGAACAGCAAATTATTTTTACGTGGAGTAAAGAACCGTGACGTTTTTCTACGGGGCAGTCTTCGCCTGATGGTGATTTTGAGATCGGGTAAGGGCGCTATGACTGAGTTGGAAGCTAAAATGGACACTGTGCTATCCAAGCTAACCAGCGTGGATAGCGTGCTGGGAAAAATAGATTATCGTATTGCTAGCATGGACAGCCGCTTTGCTGGTTTTGATGCACGACTCGACAATCTGCAGAGGTGTCTGGTATTCGGGCGGACTTTACATCGCAAAAAAAGGAAATTGGCAAAATAAGAAAGGAGGTTAGCGTGATGCAAGCTAATGTGGGAGCTAACTCCAGCAAGCTAGCTGAACACGATACCGATTTGGAAACTATGCGATTTAAGTTAGCCGACATGGAGGACCGGAGCAGACGCTGCAATGTGAGGATCAACGGGCTGCCGGAAGGGACGGAGGGATCTAATGCTATCCAGTTTCTATCCGGAGTGGTTTCCCTCTCTTGGCAACCTCCAGAGAGAAATTATGAGGGCGCACCGCATCTACAACGGTACCGGGGCTACAAACGTGCGGAGCCGCACTCTGATTTTCTGCTGCCTCCGGTACACAGTCAGACAAGATATCCTCGCCGCTGCAAGAAGAAAGCCTCCCCGTCATCGATGGTCGGTAACTACGTTTTTCACCGGACTACAGCGCCCATACAGCGAAGCGACGTTTGGCCTTCTCCACGACCATGGATCAAGCCAGGGCGAACGGCATCGAGTTGTTCCTGATCTACCCGGCCACCCTGAAGATCAAATCCAAAGCTGGCGCGATGGAAGCCTTCCAATCCCCGAGTAAAGCCGAGGAATATATCAGGTCGCTGCTGAGAGGATCGCCCGGAGCGGACTGTGATCACTGATGATACAGACATCTAGTTGGTAATTATATCCACAGCCAGCTTTTATGGCTACACCTCACTCTGTGAGTTTTCATTATGCCCTTATTCCACAATGCTACTTGTTTATTGACAAGTTGCTAGCCATGACTGGACTGCAGGCTAATCCTAGCTGCTAATGCCATGTGCGATCCTTCACAGACATTGAGACCCACGTTAACCGGCTCATGGTTATTGATAAGCGGACAATCTTTTTGGTTTTGTTTCACACTTTCTGAGTTATTTGCTTCCCATGCAGACTCATAGCCCACTGCCCGGATTGCATTTTTTATTTTATTTTTCACTATGTGAAATTGGGATGATGATTTTGTCTCCTACTGTGCTTGTTTATCTTCAACAAAGGGGCTGGGCTGGTATATCTGTTTTTGGTAAGGAGATTATTGCCGTTTTTTGTGTCCATTATATTTGCTCAACGGTTCACTGTGTTATTTAAGTATTGGGTTGGGTCCTGCTCCTTCGCGGCCCTCTGTTCATACCGATCGCGGATCAACATCAAAGTGTTAGTTTTCTTTATTGTTTTGTATGGTTTAATATTATGTTTTTAAGTGTATTTGTTTTGTCATTGGGGTTAAGGTGCCACCTTGGGGTTTATAGGAATATTGTGAGGGATGTGTCTTTTTTATATTTCGGGGAACATGTTCAGAAATGGATATTGGTTAGTATGAGGAGATTATGTCTATACCGGCTGCTTACCACTCTGTCTAAATCTGTGAGCAGTATCTGGAGCATAATTCAATTTAATGGGTGAATTATCAATTTTGGTGTGGAATTGGGATGGTTTGAATATCCCCCACAAACGAACCAGTGTGTTAACTTTACTGAAACGAAGGAGAATAGACATAATTCAAGAAACACACCTGTTAAAGAAGGACTCAACTCGCATGGCCAACAGATTTTATCACACTATAACATCTTCCTCAGCAGTAGGGCTGGGCGATATGGGGAAAAAATCCCGATACGATATTTTTTTTTCATATCAATCGATATATATCACGATATATAAATCAAATTACTATTACGTGTGCTGTGTGCGTCAACCTAACTTGACGTGGCTCTATTCCAGCATGATTGGTTCGGTGCAGCGCTACTTAATTATGATTGGCTATTCTTACGCCAGGTTCACACTGGACGCGGAAGCGCCGCGAATAGACGCGTAGCGGAGCCCGCTTCCATTCGGCGACCCTGTTAAGCTATGGTGTCGTTCACACTGGACGCGGAGTGCCGCGAATACGCGCGGCCCTCCCGCGCCGTGAAGCGATCGTTTCGGCGTCTGCTCTATTTTTTGCGCGTGCCGCGAGTGAACGCGTCAATTCTGGCAGGAAATCACACGGAGAAACACGAAACAATCTGGTCAATTTTCAAAATAAAAGCAATTTTCAAAATAAAATACCGCGATTGACAAACGCGATCATATTTGTGTATCTAAATTCGCACTGTCGGAAACAGGAAGAGACAATACATTTAATAAATGTGAAGAGTAGATAAAAAAATGTGTATTTCAACGGTATATCTGCACTACTACTGTCTTCTACCATACACACTCTCTCTGTGTGTGTGTCCCTCTCTCTCTCGCTCTCTTTCTCTCGCTCGGATAAATACAAGAAGTTTACAAACTTCTTGGTTACAGAAACATGGCGTATTCATTTTATGGGGTTTAATGGGAAAAAATAGCTCTGAATGAACAACAGCTGAGCAGAAGCGCTTGTCGACCGCCGCGGAGAAATATGCGTCTGGTCTGAACAGGGGTGCGCGGCTTCCGCGTCAGTGTGGACCAGGCGTTATGTCCGTCAAAACATGGACGAATGAATTCTATCGAAATTGTATCGAGCGTGTCTCATATTTCTATCGAGGAAAAGTTATTTCGCGATTAGGGTTGTCACGATACCAGAATTTCAGTAGTCGATACCAATACCTGTGAATTTCCACGATTCTCGATACTAATACGATACCACAATTTAAAAAAAACAACAACAGGACCCATGTACTTTTAAATTCGCTTATTTATTGAAAACTGCTTCAAACTGTCAAGTATTTAACACCACTGTGCTTTAAGATCTTTTTGCACAGAATTTAAATTGCAGTACCGGCTGCCAACAGACCTATAGCCATCCAGTATAAAAATATATAAATATAAATATGGTCATAAATAACAACAATAGTCAACTATTTTACATTAAAAAAAGAACAGCAGTGGTCTATATTTGGCCAGGTTTGACGTGCTTCCTCCTTTGGTCTGAAAACTTCTGAGGCACTTTTTGCATGTCGGCTTGTTTGAATCAAGAATTGCTCCGGATTCATCCGCCTCGCCCTCGAATGCAAAATATTTCCACACGCGACTCTTCGCACCTGTCTTGTCGACGAGCCGACGTGTTGTGCTTTCGCTCCCACCCGCTGAAGCCATTTTTTTCGAAGACGGCAAGTTTTCTTCTTCAGCGCCGCTTACTGCTCTGTGCTGCTCACACGCGTATACTGCCCCCGTCAGTTCCGCCAAGAATCGACACGGCTCGCCGAGTGAAAAGTTGTATATTCGGTTCTGACGATGCCAGAAAAAAGCAAGTATCGAATTATTTTTTTCGTGTCGGCATCGAATTGGTACCGAAGTATCGGTTCTTGTGACAACCCTATTCGCGATATGTATCTTTATCTTTTTTTATCGCCCAGCCCTACTCAGCAGAATCGAAAAGTAGGGGAGTGGCCATTGTTTGTAAACGCAATTTGAATATTAAAGTTTTGGATACATGGTCAGACAATAAGGGGAGGATTACGATTGCTAAAATAGAAATGTATGGAAGAAAGATAACTATTATTTCAGCCTATGCCCCCAACAAATTTGATAAGGAATTTTATAGTGCACTCAGTCAGGAAATGTTGCAACTGACCGAATACTCATTTATTGTTGCTGCTGATATGAATGCTGTCTGGCAGGTATCTGAAAGGTCTAGTGCGACTGCTAATAGGGACCAGGAGCTGGCGACTGCAGCTTTACAGGCCTGGGTGGAGAGTTTGGGATTGATCGATGTCTGGCGTACTTTTAACCCAACTTTGACAGATTACAGCTTCTTCTCGGCCAGGCACAAAACCTCCTCGAGGATAGATTTTCTTTTTTCTTCACCTCAGCTGTTTCAGAATATTAATAATGTCACTCTACTCTGGCGCTTTCGGATCATAAAGGGGTCTACGGCAATGTTTTAATTGGTGGTCTTTCAAAAAAAGCAGCTAGATGGCGTTTTAACTCTTCACTATTGGGGAATGAGGCTTATAAATCACAATTTAACGCTCAATTACAGGATTTCTTAGACATTAATGTGGGCTCAGTAAAAGATCCCAGAGTTCTTTGGAACGCTGTTAAGGGATTCATTAGGAGTAACGCCACTCTATTCTCTTCGAACATGCGCAAGGCTAGAGCTGTTACACTACAAAACTTAGAGGCAGACTTTGCTAGATTAGATTCAATATTACAAACTAATTATTCCAGACAGATTGAAATACAACGTGACATTATTAAGAAGGAAATAAATAATATTCTAAAACAACAATCAGAATTTCTAATACATAGGACTAGACAACGATATTATTTCCATGGCTCGAGGCCCAGTCATCTTTTGGCTTCCAGAATTAGATCCAATGAATCCTTTGCAGATATTCCATCCATTAGATCGTATACTGGTAATATCACAACTGGCCCTAAACAAATAAATGAAACCTTCAGAACCTTTTATTCTAACTTATATCAATCAGAAATTCAAGCAGATAATGACGGGTGTGCTAAATTTCTTGATAAGATAGACCTTCCGAGGCTCTCAGAAAATGATGCTGCAAATCTGGATGCACCAATTTCTTTGGAGGAACTGAAGGGGGCAGCTTTAGCCATGCAAAGAAATAAATCTCCAGGTTTTGATGGGATACCCCCCGAGTTTTATGTTACATTTTGGGAAAAACTTGGTCCACTAAAGTTGGATATGATGAGAACATCAATAGACGAAGGTTGTTTTTCACGAGATGTTAACCTTGCAATAATTTCTTTGTTGTTAAAGAAAGATAAGGATCCAGTTGATTGCGCCAGCTATAGACCTCTTAGTTTACTAAACGTTGACCTTAAGATTTATGCAAAAGTGCTTGCAAGACGCATACAAATTCACATGCCTGCATTAGTTCATTGTGACCAGACAGGATTTATTAAGACCAGGATGGCTGCTGATAATGTTAGACGTCTCCTACACATAGTAGATGCCACAGCAGCTAAGAATACACCATCGGCAGTTCTTTCATTGGACGCGATGAAGGCCTTTGATAGGCTAGAATGGCGCTTTTTATGGGCTGTGCTAGAAAAAATGGGTTTTGGGGGGAATTTTGTACATATGGTCATGGTCCTGTACTCTAAAGGCGGGTCCACACCGCACCGACTGCCCGACTCGTGAAGTCGGGCTACTTAACATGGCAGACTCGAACAACGACTTGGGCGGTTCACACCTACGGAACTACAGCCGACGCCATACGTTCCGCGCTTGCGCGAGATGTAATGTCTCCAAAACAACAGGCGGCGCTAATCTGTATCGTTCGCCAAAAAACACGAAAACCGGAAGTAGGCGGTCCTCTCTAGACCACCTTCTTCGATTCTACTGGTTATCTGGTATGTTTACATCGTCACTTCCGGGCTTCACTGATTCGCTAGTCAAGCTGCTAGCCTCCACCAATCAGAATGGTAAAAGAGTCACCGACTCGCATGGCAGATTACACATTTGAATCGGCTGAAATGAACCCCGACGTGGGCCGATTCAAGCGACCACACCAAGCAGACTCGTGTCACGGAGGCCGACTCTCTCAAAGACGCCAATTTTCGGTCCGGTGTGGACTCGCCTTAAGCCTTCTGCTCTAGTTCTCACTGGAAAACTGACATCTGCTTTGTTTCCTGTCTCCAGGTCCTCTCGGCAAGGTTGTCCTTTGTGCCCAGCACTGTTTGCGCTTTCTCTAGAACCCTTAGCCCAGATGATCCGTCAATCCGTTACCATGCAACCTATTTCAGTAGGCCATACCTCTCATCATCTGGCGTTATATGCTGATGACGTACTTGTATTTATGGAGAACCCGGTCCAATCCCTTCAAACTCTGGTCTCTATCTGTAGTGAGTTCGGTGATCTATCTGGTTTCAAAATCAATTGGAATAAGTCTGTCTTGTTACCCCTTAATGACTTGGCTAGAGCACTACAATTCCCACCTAATATCCCTGTACAATTTAAATATCTGGGAGTACATATTTTCCCATCCCTGAATCGCATTGTTTCCCATAACTACTTGGGAATTTGGAATAAAGTTAAATCAGATTTAGATAAATGGACTGGCCTCCCCAATTCTCTTCAAGCCTGCATCTCCATTGTGAAAATGAATATTTTACCCAGGATTAATTTTGTGTCCTCTATGATTCCCCTTGCACCACCGGCTAATTATTGGAAAAGAATTCATTCTAGTATTTCACAATTTATTTGGAATAAAAAGTGGCCTCGCTTGAAACTGGCAACCTTGCAGAGAGGTAGAGGAGAGGGAGGACTGGCAGTTCCTGATTTTAAATTGTATTTTTACTCCTTTGTCCTTAGACCTCTTTTTGTGTGGGCTAATGCTGATTTGTCTGTTTCTTGGCGTGAATTGGAGGAAGACATTGTTCAAACACTGACGTTGCAAGGGGCACTTTTTTCCAACATGTCCGACTCACAATGTAAGCTTCGTTTTGGTCCAATAGTCTCCTTTCTTATCCAGACCTGGCACACAGTTGAATCCCTGTGTAAAATACCTTGCAATTGGCACACGCTGTCTCCGCTACTCCACAATAAGAGTCTTATGATTGGAGGCAGACCCATCACAGCATCTCCTTGGAGTAACAGTACTATCCGCTATCTAGGTGACATTTTATGGAGTAAGAGAGCTTCCAAAAAGATGTGTCCATGATTCTAACCATCCGTACTCGTAATGATAAACATTTGTATGTAAATAAAAAAGTTGTACCCAAAATTCTGCTGTCATACACATGAGTCTGAGAAATTGTTCGGGTTAGGATTGTTTTTATGTGAGTATGAATCTAAAAGCTGTGAGTGCAAAGTCTTGTGAATACAACTCTAATTTCTACGACTACGAAGTCTTCACTGTGAACACGAATTCAAGTTTGTGGGTACGAGTAGAAAAAGTGTTGAAATTACGTCACAGCAGGTCACAGGCAGGTCACAGGGGAAAGTAATCGAACCCCAAGTGATGCGCCGAAGCCGAGGATGGCTGACAACAGCAGTGCACCGATGGACACCGCGGGTAACTCAGGGGAAGCAGCATCACAGGTAAAGTAAATAACACATCCAACATTTATTTATTTTTATTTAGTTATTTATTTCATGAAATTGTACTGTTTTAAATCATATACAGTTTATGGACGTGAAGACTGCTACTGCTTTAGCTTACAAGCTAACGACATGGGGACGTCGATGAGCCGGGACAGAAGCTCCTCAGAAAAAACGAACTTTGGTCGGCCTCGTCCTCCAGCTCTAATGAAAGCAAAGGGACTCTCTTGGGAAACAGCTGCGTGGATCTTATTTTGCAGGGATAAAAGACACTCCACAATTTCAGCTGGGATGTTTAAAGTACTGGAGGCAGCCGTCACAATGAATGCTTCTTGATTTACAATGTATTGTAAATAGTCCAAATTCAAGTGTGGTTGATTCAACACATCTGTAATCCTTGATTTCAGGCGTTCCAATAACCGAGCAGCTACTGGTCCCTGTAAACAACAAGTTTGATGTATTAAATGCCACTGTTAACATAGTCATTTACCAACATACAGTAATCTATCAATTTCACATAGGCTGGACAGACATTCAAAATAATTTTGTATTTTAGCAAAATAATATATATGCCAATCATTAGCATGCAAGTTAATACAACAAAAATCAATTATTATATTATTAATTATGATTATTATTACTACAGTTTGGACTCATGCAAACCACACTTGTGCGCCTAATCTCAAGCAAATGACTGCAGGCAAATAATAATAACTCTTATAGGGCTTTATAGGGCCCCCAGCAGCGGTGCGCCCGCTACTGGGGGCGCAGCTCTGATCAAAGAGGCTACAGAGGAACTATGCAGGATATTTTCCTTATGGTTCTTTTTTTTACCTTGATTAAACAGCTTCAGAGTAATAGTGCTGGTTAAATAAACGACTAATTACGTGGAGAATGGAGCCTCAGACGTCTCTGCAGCACCGCGACACAAACACCGTAACGCCTATAATGTTGGTCAACATTATATCTCAAATTAGTTTTGTTTTTGTTTTCATCAGCGCTAATTAGCTAACTTAAGCCAACTTCTAATGCTAGTAGCTAATGCAAGCACTAACTGAGCATCACCGCCACCGGCATGTCGTTAGCTTGTAAGCTAAAGCAGTAGCAGTCTTCACGTCCATAAACTGTATATGATTTAAAACAGTACAATTTCATGAAATAAATAACTAAATAAAAATAAATAAATGTTGGATGTGTTATTTACTTTACCTGTGATGCTGCTTCCCCTGAGTTACCCGCGGTGTCCATCGGTGCACTGCTGTTGTCAGCCATCCTCGGCTTCGGCGCATCACTCGGGGTTCGATTACTTTCCCCTGTGACCTGCCTGTGACCTGCTGTGACGTAATTTCAACACTTTTTCTACTCGTACCCACAAACTTGAATTCGTGTTCACAGTGAAGACTTCGTAGTCATAGAAATTAGAGTTGTATTCACAAGACTTTGCACTCACAGCTTTTAGATTCATACTCACATAAAAACAATCCTAACCCGAACAATTTCTCAGACTCATGTGTATGACAGCAGAATTTTGGGTACAACTTTTTTATTTACATACAAATGTTTATCATTACGAGTACGAATGGTTAGAATCATGGACACATCTTTTTGGAAGCTCTCTTACTCCATAACATTTTGAATGAGTCAGGGTTGCGCTCCTTTCAAGATGTGAGAGACACCTATGCCTTACCGCCTTCCTCATTCTTTTTTTATTTACAACTAAGACATGCTCTTAATGCACACAGTATTCCCCTAAAGCAAGCTTTATCTATTCACCCTCTTTATAAATTGATCATAACACAAAGAGTTAATAGCGGCTTGGTTTCCAAATTATACTCCTTTTTCCTGACATCTTCTTATTCTGACTTACCACTAGATAGGTTGTGGAGAAGTCATCACCCTAGTCTGGATGCTGATTTTGACTGGGAGCAGGTGTGGACGAGTATCAGGGAGGCTTCCCGCAACCCGAATCACCAACAGATTCACTTTAATTATGTCCATAGAACCTATCTCACTCCACGTAGACTACATGCAATGAAACTGATAACTGATCCGTTTTGCAGCCTCTGCAATTTGAATTCTCCAGGTACTTTCATTCACATGATGTGGGAGTGTCCACCGGTGGAACAGTTCTGGGCTAAGGTGGCCTCTCAACTATCAGACTTGACATCTGTAACTATCCCAGTGACAGTTCCTGTTCTGTTACTGAATGACTTATCTGGGATGGGTCTGTCGAGGGCTGCAGGGCGATTAGTACTTGCTGGTATCACAGCTGCTAAGAAGCTGATTGCGTTGCGGTGGAAGCCTCCCCACTCTCTTGCCTTCAAGCATTGGATTCTCACTTTTTTAGATGTTGTATTCATGGAGATGTCGACTGCCAGAATCAATGGTGCAAAATAATCCATTTTGAATAGTTGGCGGGCTGTGGCCAACTCACTAAAGGAGTTATTAAAATGATCATATCCTGATTCTGGCTAGTTATTTTTGTTCCCTGTATAGGTGAATGTGTGGTCGTAGAGTTTCCCTCCATACAATTGTGTATAACTTCTGGATGGGTGGGTGGGGGGAGGGAAGGTGGCACACCTTTTGTTTGTTTTGTCTGTTTTATTTTTTTTTTTAGTTAATGTATTGGCTTAAGTTTTTTTGGTTAATTTGGCAGCTTTTATGATCTAAGCAATTTTGCAGTTTGCATTTGTTTTATGTTTTGTTATGTAAAATATGTGTTGTATCTTGATCATCTCAATTAATCAATAAAAAATGTTATCACAAAAAAAAATAATACAGTATTGAAAATGTGTTTTCTGATAAACTGCCACTACATTTGAATTAATTAAATAATGATAATAATGATTAAAGTAAATGAATCCAGTGCACAAGAACCTGGTGACACATTTTGCAGTCATGAGAAGGATTGAGAAGGATTTTTTTTTTTTTTTTTGGGAGGTTGCAGCATTATAAAGCATTATTATTATTTATTACATCATGAGTTTTAATTGCTTCCAAGGCATCAAGGTATGACTTTGATCACATAAAATAAGCATGGGTGCTGCCCGTGTCCCATAGGGTTTGTTTTACAAAGAAATGTATCCCCGTCTTCTATAGATTCAGTTATATAATATAAGTGTAGCGGGGAGGTCTGACTGTCGGAACCGACGTATCTCACGGGCTCTTCTTCCGGTCGGGAGATTATTTAAGGACGGAACGGAAGCTGGGTACATCCTCTCCCTTTGATTAACGGCGCGACGTGGAAGCATTGTCAGCAGCGTGACAGACGGCAGGCGATTGTTTGCAAGCCCAGGTCGAGTTCGGTCAGCGTGGCCGCCGTAAAGGCACGGCCTTTAATTCCTCTTGGACAAGGGTCTCATGTGTATTTTGACGGTCGTTGTTTTTTTCCCATACTCAATGTAGGCTACCGGGCCCTTTTTTGTTTAATTTGTTTTGGTCATTTTAGTTGTTTTGTTTCTTTTGTTTGTTTTTCTCATTGACATTAAGTTAGGTTGGGCAGGTGCAATGTGTCACTCTGAATAAGGTGTAAGCCTAAATCGTAGCCTGGTTGAGCGAGCATCATAGACTTACTGTTATTTTAGTGAGGCCCTCATGTGCGCTCATAGCTTGGTGGCAGTGTGTGGAACTCTGCATATAGTGTGCCGTGATTTGTGTGTGTGTGCAGTGATATCTTTTGCCCTTTTAGGTCGTAGTCTTTTTTTTGCCACATGTGCGTTGGGTCCTAAATATAATTGCAGCCTTTGAACTCCTGTTATACCAGTACTATATAGACTAGTTGCACTAGTGTTTAACGAACTGTCCAGTTTATTGTCTTAACTAGCTTGTGTATATTGCCGAGGTTAGGTTTGCCCCGCCTTTGACTAACTGTCCAGCTTATTGTCTTACTAGCCCACATATATTGTACAGGTTGGCCCTGCCACGACTTTTGCCCAATTGTCCAGTTTATTGTCTTAATTAACAAGTGCCGGGTAATGTAATTTGCTACTGTGTAGCTTAAGACGGTTTTAATTAGGATATATCAAATTTTGCTTTTATCAGTGGTTGAAAATAAAAGTTGTTATATTTTTGGAGCCATCGGCCTCTCGCACAGACGGATTATCATGACCACGGGCCCTGGACACAAACTCGCCACGGGCCCCTGCCTACACGCAAATAGTACGCGTGCAAAGGTGCTCTTCCCATTACGCACATTGACCCACATTACTGATTTAATCGTATAATTTCTAAAACATTCAAATTATTTTATTATCATACTACACTTTCAAAACCACAGCCATTCCAATATATTTTTTAAATTGTACCAAAAAAAAAAAAAAAAAAACAACTCTGAAGGCCAAGGGCCCCTATTGGCTCTGGGGCCCTGGGCACACGCCCACTTTGCCCATGCGGTAATCCGTCTATGGCCTCTCGTCTTGTTTATTCCGGACTGTACCTGACTCTAAGTGGTGATCTAGAGTGCAAATCCGTAACGGATTAGTCCTTATGGCCCTTTTTCAACACTACATAATTATTACAGCCTTATGATCAGAGCCGGATTAAATAGATGGACTACACTAGGCAGACTGTATTTTTTAGGCCCCCCTCCATCGATAACCTAACCCTAACCCTGAAACTTACCAAAGTTACTAATAAAAGTTATTTAACATTTTACATAGCGTAGTCTTTGGTTACAAGTTGGTTATTTGTACGCCAAAATAAGTCATGTGTTGTATATTAAACAGTCTATCAGACTATTTTTTGATTTTTATTATTTATACGTTATTACACGGCTCTATTAAATGCTATTAAATTATCCTTATCTTATCCATTGTCAGTGTCATTGTTAAGGCAGTAGTCCCAGTAAATCACCAATAGGTGTCACTGTGTCAGCATTGCTATGTAAACAGAGCCAAAAAGATAAATGTTGTAAGCTAGTGCTGTGCGATATGGACAAAATTTTATATCCCGATATAGCTAATTTTATATCCCGATAACGATATATATCCCGATATAGTATTTTTTCTTAGAATTTTATATATATATATATATATATATATATATATATCAATCACATCTCAGCACTATTTTTGATAACCATGTGAATGAAAGGCAAATTAATGGCACTTTCTTCTTTCCTTTTATTCGTGACTTTTTGCAACGAAAACTATTACAAGCTTTTATGTAAATATAAAAAAATAAATATCTCCAGTGCCGTAAACAGGTGACGTTTGCGGTTGACGTAAAAATGCTACCACAACGCAGTAGCGTTGCTGCAGTTACATTCGCCTTCAGAACTTGTTTTGAACTCAAAATTTGGATATCCAACGGTCATTCCGACATTGAGTTGTGCTTTACAGGGCGTATTAAATCACAACCGTAGTGTACGTTAACGACGCCCAATTTCCACGGCATGCGTCTCCGATCCGGCTTCGGTCCGCCGTCCACCAACCCCACAGGATGCGTTTGGGTCCGCCACGGCACAGTCCGTCGTTCGCGATAAATAAGTAATTGCGCGCTGCAGTTAAAGATATGTGTAAACACAGCAACCAAGCGATACAAAGGTCAGTGTTCCCAAGGAAGGAGTACAAGACTTTTTTTTGATGTAGTCAAGTGGTTTTATTAACACAAGTGTTTTATTTTGAAAAGTTTTATTGTTGAGTATGTACCGAACTTCCTGTTTCGCTATATTTGCCCTGTGCTGAATTGCTGCGGCATCCGCCAGAAATAGAAGTCCGTATTTGTTGCGGAGAGCTGCGGACTGCCGGAGCTGAGACGCAGCGCAGCGGACCTGGTGGGGATTGACCCATAGACTAAAGTGAAACGTATCTGCTCCGCCTTGCAGATTGTCGAGTCGTGCATCAAAACCAGCAAAGCGGCTGTCCATGCTAGCAATACGAGAACCTATTTTTCCCAGCACGCTATCCACGCTGGTTAGCTTGGATAGCACAGTGTCCATTTTAGCTTCCAACTCAGTCATAGCGCCCTTACCCGATCTCAAAATCACCATCAGGCGAAGACTGCCCCGTAGAAAAACGTCACGGTTCTTTACTCCACGTAAAAATAATTTGCTGTTCAGGAAAAAAAACACTCAAACGATCTTTATAAACAAATCTGTAGGCGATGGGTTGAGGAGCTGAAATCTACGCAGCCACTCGCCGGACTCCCTCAATACTGTATTATTGTCTAGTGTTGATCAAAGTCTCTGGTGATAACACGAGCTGGGGTGACAGGTTGATCAGTGACATTGGTTAGCTATCACGACTTGTGACTCACTCATAGATAGGCTACATTTCTGCGAACATACTACAGCTATGAAAACTATGTGACCGTTAAAAAAAACACACGGCGACAACAGAATAATTTACATTTCAAACGTCGTCATTGAGCCACAGCGCTTTAGACTCTGTTTGTACTCATTTGGGTCGATCGAATTTCAAGTTTGACCAGACAGGGAGGCTTAGCGCAGGAGGGAGCGCGTTGGACTGGAAACCAGAGGTTCACCGGTTCGATCCCAGCTCCTCCTACTAACTACGTCCTCGTGTCCCTGAGCTAGACACCTTACCCTAATTGCTCCCGACGAGCTGGTTGACTCCCTCCGTGGTTGAGACTCCGCGTCGGTGGTAAAAAGCGCCAATGAGGTAAAAGCGCTATATAAGCGCTTTTGTTACCATTTATTCTACTCTATGTTTAAATAATGCCGTGTTTCTTTTAAAAGAAACAATCACTTGCGATAATACAGATAACCACCGATGTTTAACATCTCATACTACATTTTTTTTTTAACTTTATTGACATCTCGTCCTCATCTTCTCTCACGTAACCGAATCGATTACGTTAGCGGTTCTAGCTCCCGTTTAATGGAAATTACTTATTATTACAGTTAATGAAATATTTCTAAAAAAATTTAAGTCAAATTTAAACTGTCAAATGTTTTCTACAGTTTATTATATATGCGCGCTCCCACGCTTCCCTCTTTCTTCCTCTTCCTCTACTCTTCCTGAGTAGCTGCCTTCATTCGCCATCGATCGCGACTATTAAGCAGCTTTTATCGATCATTAATCGTTCATAGATCGTACCTCTGACCACGGAACACCAGCACCTTCACCACGCAGACGACGCAGGCAATCTGCCCGTCGGAGGAGCTACATTATTCACATGCACATGGAATTTGGATTTCCCTCTGAAGTAAGTAATATGACTTATCTGGTTTAAATACGTTCCTTTATTATTTGATTATCAATAGATGTGCATATGCATGCATAAACAAATGTAGGCTACATGTAGGCTAATATAAGTGGTTTTAATAATACCATGTAAGAGTTTGGTGTGATAAAAATAAACAAGTACAAGCAAGTGGGATATTAGTGAATAATTTATTAGACAAATAATCCATGTTATATATACAGGTTGCAATACGTGTATGATAAGAAGAAATAAGTAGTTTATCAACAAATGAATAGGAAAGCATTCAGAATAAATGTAATATGTGATGTTTTCTGTTACAGGTTGGTGCCAGAGGGACGTACTGCAGGTCAGTCCTCCTGATGGGCCTCTACTTCAGGAAGGGGATTTAAGGAAGGACTTCTGTATTTCAAGGCATTCCACGGAGAACCTCGTCCACTGCTTACTAACAGAACAGATGGGTTCCGTGTCCATAGTTCCACGGTGATGACGGGGTGACAGCGACGAAGCCGAACCACTCCAGCAGTCCTGGGATATCCTCAGAGTCTCCAGCAGTCCCGGGATATCCTCAGAGGCTCCAGCAGTCCTGGTACATCCTCAGAGGCTCGTAGCTGCAGTGTCTACTCCAAATGTCCAGATCCCTGTGTTGCAGGAACATGATTATTGTTGAGGATTTATTTGTGTTTATCAGTAGTGCAGTTTATAAGTAATACCACACAGTAGAAGTTCTTACAGACAAATGTTTCCTGTTAAATGTTTTACGATTATAAGGTTGTGTACAAATCTAAATAATAAATATCTGAATATATATGATTGTTGACTCATGTTTTAGGCCTGCAGGTCTATTTCCCTCCTGGTCTGGAGGAGAGACCCTGCTGCAGCGGTTGGCATCATGGCTGAGGAGATGGGGTGTAGTGGGTTATAGCAGGTCTTTGCTCCATCACCTCATCCATGACAACAAATACTTCCAGTGTGCAGCAGTGACCTCTCCTCCCTATAAACAACATATACATACATACACTTCTCATCATCATTGTTTAGATCAACTATTCACCACTAGTCATATATTATAATATGTACTGTAATACTGTTCCACATGGGATATTACCCAGCACTGACTTTGCCTGGTTATTATAAGAAAGACAACTTCATCTTGTTTCTTTTATGCTGTAGAGTTCAATACTTTAAACTGCTTCCAACTCACCTTGTATTTCTGCTTGAGGGTCTCCCACTTCTTAGCTCATCCGGCTCCACCTTCCCTCCATCCCTGTTCTTTAAGAAACATCCTATATGAAGAACAGCACGTAGAAAAGGGTTACAGTTCATTGATGATTTCTTGCTGTTCAACAAAAACGTTTCAGGTAGACATCTCAGGAGAGCAGGACATCTCCCATCTATATACGCTGGTGTTCAACCTTATATCATTGAGTAGCTTAATATGCACCAGTAGTACTTAAGCCCTGCATATGAGAATTATAACATTTAACACCACATTTTTTAAGTGAAGCCTCTCGAGCAGCATCCCTCCTGCCGGTGAACTTCTCCTCATCGTTCCCTCCACCCAATGAGGTGCTCGGTGTCTGCATCCGTCCCTTTAACAAACAGTGCACTGCGTTATTTACCGCCGTTAGTAAATATATAACCACGGTTTAACATAAGCACTATATTCTTAGTTAACGTCGGTAAAAACGCACATTTGCCACTTCAGTTACGCTCGCTAACCTCTATGGTAAATTACCGTCAGTAGGTTAGCCGGCTGGCAGGACCTCCGATTCGTAACTTTAACGTACAATTCCAACAATAAAGTAACGTCCATTATCAATACGATTTAAACGTCAGCTGGAAACATAAAAATCATGTCACAGTATACTTACATGTGTACGCGGTTTGTGTCGGGCTGTCGCCAGAATCACCGGAGCTGTGTTTCAATAACAGTTTGAGTCGCCCTCGCTCACTTGCCCTCAGCCCTTGCTATGACCGTCACTGTGGGTTCAACCCTCTACTATATAATGCATCCAAAAAATCTGGTGGTCCATTTCATCTTAGAAACACTTTTCCATTCCTTGTGTTGCACACTTAAAGTGGTTTACACTGAATTGCAGCAAAAGCACTTCTCACAAACCTTCATACCTCCAAAACACTGATGTTGATATATCTGTCATCTCACAGCACACACTTGTCATATCAATCTAAATCATCAAGTTACAGGACAACACATTTAAACATTTTATTAGTAAATTGAAATTTCAAAATGTTGTAACACTTTCATGTGCAGATAATGATTCTCAGAATGAAGACACAATGCTGGCTTAAGACTGACTTTATTGAAACTGGAACTGGAATCAACAAGATCTGTGAATCGTTTGGAAGTTTGTGGCTGCTATAATTGCAGCTTTCCACTAGATGTCACTGGTAGGGTCTTAGAGGCTTTGAAGGTTGACATCTTTTTATGGTATCAGGAAGAAACCTCAGAAGCTTCACAAGTCCTCATACGCCCATCTATTAGTTACTAAAATGTGTATTAACAGTCTAACTCTGCAAAGTAACTTGTAACTGAAGCTCTCATTTAAATGTAGGGACGAATAGGACACTTTTCACCTCTGACATTACTTCAATTTGGCCATTTTCAAGATCTGCTTCTGATTTGTAGACTCTTGTCGCCATCTAGTGACGTTCAGGGGGCAGTGTTGAGTTGGTGTATGAATAGTGTATGGATACATATTGACAGTCAGACAGACAGAGGCAGACAGATAGATATAAAAAAAAAACCATGATAATCACATTTTAACCTTGTATATTTAAATTCCACTCACATTACATTTCATTGCATTTCATATACATCGTGTGTTATCGTCTTGACTCAAAACAAGTCAGGTACAGCTGTGAATGGGCCGTCCCTCAACCAGATCTGCAAAGCTCTTTACTATTGAGCAATACTAACCATCCTTAAAACTTTAGTAACTTCACATGTATCATTGCTGCACTTCAAAGTTATTTTAAAAACCAAGTCAAGTTAAAATGCTGGCCAAATCCTAAAAAAAATACCTAGCACAACCTCCAATTTAAAAAAATATATAAATATTAAAGAAGCCTACAAGCACATTAGATGAGTAGTACAGTCACAACCAAAAGAGAGTGAACTACACCGATGATTTTACACAGATTACAGCAATTGAACTCTCACCAATAGCATTTTAAGGAGGTTATAGTAGATTCTCTAAACAATTATATAAAAATATGATACCACCAACTGGAACAATGCAAGGACTGTGGCAGTTAGCTGTTTCAGAAAGCAACTAATGTTGAAATACAGACTGAAGTCAAGGGAACAATACAATGCACATCAAATGTCAGTATAGTTACATTAATTTCAGCTGAAACCAAAAGTGGTACATAACATACAACAAAGTGATTATTTTTAAGGAAACTACTAGATTTTGTGTCCCATCCAGGATTGTTGATCTGTGGCTGCAGGTTGTTTGGCTTGCTCTGTTTTTATCTTCGGGAGGTGACGGGCAAGATGAGCACTCATGTTCGTCCTGTTACCACAATATGATGCCTGTCCATGCAAGGCTCTGCTTTTCCCCCTGGAAGCTTGTAAAACCCAAATTGTGTCCATGCTTTGGATTTTAGGGTGCAGGTATTTATCTCTTAATCTCTGTTTTGCTGTCACATTTTCATTCATCCAATTTAAAAAACGTAGGCTTTAATGGTTCACATCTATATTTGCTGTCAATGAAAAAATAAATTACTTGCCTCAAACAAATTTCCTATGTCCATGAAAACTATTTAATAAAACTTGGTACAATGTATATTTTTCTTGTTGAAGGAAGTCAATTCATTTAAATTGTTGCTATGGAGATGAAGTATCATCTCGTCTCATTGGCATAAACTGGCAGATTTTAGAACGTTGCAGATCTGCAAATTGCAAGAAGTTGCCAGTTGAAACTCGTCTCTTTGTGAATCTTTGGTCTGAACTGGCCTTGACATACTTCAAGGCCTTGACATACTTCAAGGATCGACAGCTCCTACTACTGAAATACTGAACCTCCTGATTCGGGATGCAGAACCACAGCCAGCCAATCAAACATGATCATCATTAACAAGATCAACTGGGATGTGTGAAAACCCTGAACTAAGCTCAACCTGGTCAAAGAGGTACTTGATGTTGTTAGTTATGCCTTTGCATCAGTTTCAGTGTCTTGGGATATTCCCGGTTGAGAGCATAAAGGAGGCCCAGGAGAATGGCAACAGTATTTGCAACAGACGGCAACTCGCTCAGAACCTCTCATCCCTCAAGTGTGTTGCCAATGTCTTTGGGTACAGCTTATGTATCTCTGATGATGAAGATTGCCATGGTTTCCTGCTGAAGAATTTGTTCAGCCACTTCCTTCTCTGTAACCTGGAAAAGCATTTCAGAAAAAAATCAAGATTTGATACAGTTTGGGTTTCCACACAGATGAATGGCCTTCCAGGACATAGGACCTAACAGTTGCACACATTCACCAGTGCATGGGACTCTGATTTAAGTGGCAAGGAATTGCATCTTTATTTGAAATTAGACTGTTTTCAGACAACAATCTGAACATAGTCTGGTTTATTTTGAATAGATATAATTCGTTGCTAATTAAGGTGGACTCTCATTGATGATTTGCTCAACTGCTAAATCATATCGTTGATGTCCTGGAAGGCCATAGTTATCTTGACCTCTTCTACAGCCATCCAACTGATTTTATGATTATAATAGGACAGCCATGAACATATTTTTAAAAAACAACACTAGAGAAGTACAACGTCCAACAGGGTTCTGATCCATTATACACATATAAAAGTAGGCTGTGTTTATAGACTTTCTGCTATTGGCCCAGTGTTATAAGGTTAAGTATGCGAGACATGATTCTAAAGTATCAAACATGCCTTGATCAATATGGAGTAGATGTGTAATATTATTGCATCTGTCTCAAGTCACTGGATATGTCATATTATGTAAAATGTTTCCCACATCTTTTGGCATGAGGTTAAGGTCAACAATGGATGATCATTATGGCTGAAATAACCACTATTACTGCTTTGTACATGTTGTTGTTAATGTCCCAGATACACCGGCTAATCAAACGGTACCTGTCTGGGTTCATAAGATAACCCAGAGGGGTTCGGTGAATTTAATTAAGATGTATTCGCTGTGAATAGCAAGGCACATATCGCCCGGTTCACTACAGCTGTACGCACACACTTACAATAACGTCTTAAAATAAATGGTGTTTGGACCACAGAGAGTCTCCAGTTTGTACTCATAGCTTTGTTTGGTCTTTGTATGAAATGTAAGCTTGTATCGTAGATCTACGGGAGACCACAGACCGCTTATATGATTTCATCTGACCATTTAGTTTAATAGCTGCGTTTTATTTTATTTTTTATTACGTAATTGAAGACATACAGCAGTACATCTATACATACAAGCCATACATAAGTGACCACATTGTATGTGTCACAAGTCACAAAGGCATTAGCTAACGTTAGTCACACATGTTAGCCAATCACTTTACATGTGGCAAGCTCCTTAGTTCTGCACTTAGTTGTGCAGAACAAGACTACTTAAACTATAATAGTTATTGAAACGGATGTTTATCACGAACATAAAATCTGATGTTTAGAGACATTGTAGGAATTAACTGAAATTACATTTACATTCAATATTATCCACTATTGAGTGTTTGTTTGACATTAACGTGTTGAAAACAGTGAAAACATGAACAAAGCAGTAAAAGACTACTTAACATTTTTGATGTTCTGTAATATTACTTTCATGACCCTTTTCCACATAGTTTTTTTTACCTCTTTGATCCTCTGACCTCTGATCTCTATGGAAGCCCATGGGATTTTATTAAAATGACAAAGTAAACTTGAAAATGAAATGGATTTTTTTCATTTGAGTACAAATGAAAATGTAAAGGTTAATTTGCACTCATAGTGTAGGAACCTCTCCTGAAGTTTTACCACAGCTGAAGTGTTCATTAAATGAGACATCGGACAACTGACACATTTAAACTGATTTCTGAGTTATATTTTCATTTGAATGTCAAGCCCCCTCCTTTATATATACTATATATATATTTAGTATTTTCCATTTTCTTTCTGGAAAAACCTTTTGGTGTCAGCAGGGACGTCACTCTTCATGGGCAAAATGTAAACACGTCTCCCAACTGCCGTTGATTGACATGCCGTGTTGATTTTCTCGTGACCACACACACACACACGCACACACACACACGCACGCACACACACACACACGCACACACACACACGCACGCACACGCGCACACACACACACACACACACACACACACACACACACAAAGCCATTTAAAAAATACTGGCAAAAAGTGCATGCTGGATATACATCCAGCCCAACTGTGTGTTTGTCAAAGGCCTCAGGCTATTTCACTGATCTTCACTAGCTGGTGGCTCATATTGTGTCTCCAGTGTCAAGCATTCATACTCCTCCAAACACAGAGGAAAAAACAACACACTAATATCTATTTTCATCCCCATAACCCTCACCACAGCCTCAGTGAAGTCTGAACGCTAAACAAACTCAAGATTAAATTACCTAATTGTGTTTATGATTTGTTTTACATTAACGTTGCAGATCAATGGTTTCCCAATTTCCTCTCCCTGCGATTCATTTGTTTCTCGCCCTGAGCTGCCCATTTTACCTGGCAGCGTAATGAAGTCTCAAACAAAATACATTTCCACACTCCTATAAATGAGAAATATTATTGTACGTTATTATGAACAAGATGTTCGGAGCATTAACTAGGAATGAAACCAAATGGATGAATTTGAAAGAGTGTTTTAATAGAGGCCATTCATTGGGACACTGTGCCAGTAGCTACAGCTTCATATATTCACTGACAGCATAATATGTGCAATGACTTTTCGGGCCTGACTGGTGCCTTGCTTTCTCTTTAGCTGCCACAAAAGACCCCTGTAGCCTCGGAGCACTTTATGCTAAGTTAATTTACCCAAATATATCCGCGGCATCATGGTAGCGGCAGCCCCCGCTATTTAACATCAACAACTTTGTTAATGGAAACCTGCTGATCCATAAACGTTTGTGCCGCCGCAGACGTTTGCTGCGGGGCAATTCACAAATGAATGTTAAAAACCCGCAGATCGATGAGGGGCATTTGCAAAGGAGGCATAAGGTGTGTTTAATTATATTTGCGTCAGGAGGTTTGTGTGTGTTTGTTGGGGGAGGTGTTGCTGTTAAGGTTGAGGCAGGGGCCTCTTTATTTAAATAGGGTCACATCTCAGCTTCACCTTGCAAGTGTTATGCTATATTAAATGCCACTCATGTTAAGTGCGTTGAAACCCTCCTCTGATGTAGTCAAGACATAATATAAAGGTTAAATTGAAAAATGTCCCTTCAACGGCACCGGAAATGATTGATCTCCCTTGTACGGCAAGGAAATGTTAGCCAGACCTCTGTTTCGTTAGGCCTCTTCTACGTGTGTGAATACAATGTGTTGTAATAATAAGGAGTGACTGGATTAGAATTTAAGTGTCAGTCAATCAAGATTCCAAAAGGTCAATGAAAGAATTTACACAATGTTTGCGGATGGTGGGTCTGAAACGACTGCTCAGTCAGAATAGGACTTTAGTTTTTACAGCAGACATATGATACTAGCAAAAGCACAGGCGTTGATAATAAATTAACATAGTTCTTTCTATTCAAACGTCCCACATAGTCACATAGTAATTGTAAGCATTTTTGAATAGTGTGTTCACATTGGAAGACTGACAGAATGGCGCATATTGATACAATTCTCCCAAAATGCAATGTACAAAGGAAATGGAGGATTTACCCCAAAAACGTGTGTCAATAATGTATGCAACAATTACTATAAATTATTATACACTACCGTATTTGCTGTTTTGAAACAAGAAATTGGAGAAAAAACATGGACATGGGACGATATGAGCTGTGCAAAGGCACATATTGTCCCATTTCCTTCCCGTATGACATTGTAATTTATTGAGTATTTTAACTGCTTGAACTTTAAAATGTGACAGTGATTATGTAGTACATATAAAATGTGAATGTTTTATGGATTTGCGAGTTAGTATTCACAGGCTCCTGAAACTGAAGCAGCTAAATGGAATTCAGCCATCATTAAATGGATACTTCACCGGTGGAAACATTAATCTGTATTGAAAGTGGGTCATATATATGTAGTTGAAATGTAAAATAAATTTAAATTTGGTGTCTTCTCCGAGAAAAGGCAGACAGTGACTTTTTGGTGCATGTGGATGGAAGACAACGACCACAATGCACAGCTCCGCAGACGCAAACTTCCAAGAAAGATGGCGGATGTTGCTTTTAGTTTCTGCAAGTGAGGTCCCACCCACTGATCTGTAATAGTTCTATACCATCAGTGGGTCCCGCCCCCTATAGGTGGGTTGAAAACATGAGGAACTAGTGTTGTATTCTTACCAATTCTAACCAAAGCAGCCTCCTTTGACGCAAAATGATGATATTTGTGTCATCGGAGGCTCTTTTTCAGTCTCTGGGGAAAATTAGGGAATGATGCACGACCATTCAAAAATACTACCGGTTTTCTAACCATACAAAGCAAATGGCTTTGTATGGTAAATGCAAATGGATGAAGTATCCCTTTAATATTAATATTTACAGCTGTGCTTTTTTTTTACCTCCTAACGGTTATGTTACTTACACACTTCTGATGTAGACAAACCTGCAACATACAAATGAAAATGGACTTTTCTGTAAAAGTAGGACACATACATCCGCATATTCATAGGCTCTGGGTTTTTCGCTGAGGGACAGGGCAATTACGTAATTTATTACATTTTAAACGAGGGAATATATCCTTTTTTTGTTTTCTTTTATCAGACAAAAATAATATTTTTTATAGTTTTAACCTATGTCTTAAACATGTCTGGAGGGATCTTGAAAAACACAAGGTTTGAACCTCTGAACTAATTTGTCCTCGAGATTCACTAAATGAAGGTAGGACAAATGAAATGAGAAACATCTGCCATTAATCAGTGAAAAAGCATGGCATGTAAAACCGTAACATTCTGAATAAATTCTTCTTTTATGAAGCAAACCATCTCAACTTGTGACCTGAAGATAATCCAATGGAATGTCTTTTGCCTAATCCTATTTTCGAAGAATTTTAAAATATGTCGTATTTTACAGCTCCTGCGTACATACAGCAATAATACAATATAGCAAACCTAGTCTATGTCAGCTCTAGACTCTGCACAAACAGTATAATGACAATATGATTTACCATATTGCTCACATTTGATCTTTTTTGGATGAATTCATAGTCAGCATGACGCTTCCTTCAAGGGACTCTTTCCACCTAGAATCAATCACACTATACTGTACCTCAATACTGCTCCTCATTTACATTTTCAAGTCAGTAAAATCCCTCTCATGGAGTTTCTCCTCTGACTTTGGATGTCCTTGCAGTACTTCCCAGTTTTACACACTGATGAGAATGAAAGAATAAGTTCAGTTTCTGCTTCGCTCTCCTCTTAAAGAGTCCAGAAGTGCAGGTTCAGATGTTGGGGCTCCAGGACATGTATGGGAGGCCCTGTGGGTCCTATATGAACTGGGCCGTGGGAGGATCGGAACCCCGGCAGGGGTGGATCCGGAGTGGATAGGATGTAGTCAATGCTAAACTTGATCTCTGATTCTGGTTTCCCATGCTGGGTGGGGTTTGGGATGAGGTGGTTTTGCTGGGGTCCCGGCCTCGGCCTCTCAGGGTTCAAAGGGCAGAGGGCAGAGTCGGGTTCGGGGCGCCGAGCTGTGGGCACATGCTGATTGCCGTGGCTTTCCAAAGGGTGGAAATGGGTCTCTCCTGAGTCACGGAAGCCAATTTTCATGTTCCTCCTGCGCCGGCGACGCCGAAAGTTACCGTTTTCAAACAGGTCGAGCATGGATTCACAGCCGGTGGCAAAAGTCCAGTAGTTTCCCTTCCCCTTCTCATTGCCCTCTGTCCGAGGAACCTGCGGGAAATATGAAGAATACTTCAAAATGATTGCAAATATCACAGAAAAGATAAGAGAAAGACATACATAGTGCTGGGGAAAATAAATATTCCCAACTATAATAAGAACATTTCCCTTTATCAGGCACAGAAACACTTGTTAATATGTTAATATCCTGACATCATTTCCCAGCGTCCCCTCCAGACAACGTGGCGTACCTTGATGAAGCAGCTGTTGAGAGACAGGTTGTGTCTGATGGAGTTCTGCCAGGCTCTCTGGTTGGAGCGGTAGTAAGGAAACCTCTTCATGATGAACTCGTAGATGCCCGACAGAGTGACCCGATTCTCAGGGCTCTGCTGGATGGCCATGGCTATCAGAGCTATGTAGCTGACACACAGACACACGCTATCATCAGGCAACACAGCGTGTTGAAAAAAGAACAGGCGATGAAGGTCTTGACCTTTGTGTTTTGTTGACATTTGTGTGTAAAAACGGTAACAGCAACGGGTTATTTTCCTTGAATATTTTTTCTGACCATATTAAAGCCAAGTATAAAGAAAAGTAATGAAGGTAACCTTTTGTAACAAATTGGATGACAAGATCAAAAAATTACTAAATTATAATACCAATTCTATATATATTTTATTCATCGTTTGGGGAAATGCATGAAAATAATATATCATATATATTGTGCTAGACAAAGAAATGCACAGTTTAATATCTCAAATCCAGTAGAAAGAAAACTTAATGGACTTATATGACTTATAAAAGTATATAAAAAATAAAAATTCCCTTGTATTTAACATTTCATAGCTGGAGTGCCTGAGAACAAGTAGCACACCATTTTTGGAAACATGTCATCCATTCAAGACTATGTTTATGAGCAATCCTCATAAAGTCTCAGAAACTAACAAAACAATGTTGGCTATTTTTTTAAACTGTTTGGTTCTGTTTAGAACATTTTTGGTTAACTTAGTAAGGACGGAATGAAAGTTTTTGAATATTATCTTTAATTTAATTTAAACCGAGTTTAAACAGTAGACACAAGAAAATAGCCTGATTTGTAAAAAGGCATATTTACTATTAACCCAAACTATGTTACGTTATAACTCTGACAAAAGAAAAAAAATCATGAAATAGAAAAATTAAATGCAATGACACTTCATTTGTTATTAGTTATATGTTTCAAAAGCTAGTGTTTTATTCAGAATGTAAAATTTAATTTATGTAAAGGTTGCACTTAAAAGGTATTTTTGTTTTGTTTTACCCAAACTCTCAAAAAATACAGGAGAAAAACAATCATATAAGTTTAAAACCTATTAAATATTACATCCTATAAAATAAAACAGGGATGTCAAAGTAAAATAAAATGTAAAAAAAATAGTCCTCACCTGTATGCGGGTCTACACATTTTCTTCTCTTCGTCTGTGCTGGAGGAGGGATAACCGTCTCCATCGTAGTTAAAACAGTTGAACGGGTAGTTAGCATTATCAAACATATCTAGACTTTGAGGAGTCTGGTGTGTGTGATCCAAACTGTTTGTCTCCTCTGACTCTGTTGGCCAAAGCCCAGCAGAAACACCTCGTCCTGCTGCTCTGCTCTGCACCATGCTCTGTTCAGCCAGCTGACACTCGCTGTGAGTGGGGCTGATGACGGCTGCCTCCAGCCCCCCTCTCCCCTCCTCGTCCCAGCAACGGCTGCAGGTCTCAGCACTCGGGACCACCCTTCCAAGCTCAGTCAGCTCTCTTTGCTGGTCTTGTTTTAAGATTCACAAACCTGGATTTTTTTTTCTTTGTTTGTGTCTGCTCTGCACACGTTTTAGGATTTCCAAGTGAGGGCCAATTAAAAAACTGGAGATGGCCTTCTGTATCCCAGCTTTTAATTGAACATGCTTTTGAGCCGACATGGCAAATTCTTTAGTGAAATATAGTCTACAAATGTCTGTAATCATTTAAATAAAATACTATAATGGTACTCCAGGGGTGTCGTTTCTGACAATGCTTTGTTTTGTTTTCTTCATTTAAATCTACAACCATGCCGAAGCAATTAGATACGTTTAGTAGAAAGTAAGGATGTTTTCCCTCTTAAGTGTAAAGCCCATCAACAGGAAGTGCTTTATTGCAGAGCCAGAGGGCTTCATTGCATCAAAGTTGCCCTTGGCTACGTGCTCTGGCTACCAGGCTGAGCAGGATACTTGGATACTTCCTTGTCAAAACTGAGCTCCTACAACAGACGGTTTTATTGGAGATTCAGATCTGCTAACGTAGTAGCTGCTAATGTCACCTGGGGCAGAGATGAGCCTTGTAGACCAACACTGACTTAAATGACATCACTTGAGGCAACCAGTGCTCCCCATCCCCTGTAAATAGACACCAACCATGTGAAATGAGTGGCGTGTCCCTTTAACTTGGACTAAGCTGGTCCAGGAAGTCTCACAGTAGCATTTCTGGTATTCAATGCGCTGGTCAAACGGCTCCTCTCCCCACCTCCAAGGGATTCTGGGTGGTCTGCTGGGTCGGTAGGCCGCCTTCATGTTTTATTTTGCCTCTTTTATAGCCTAATCTCTCCAACTGTACTTAAAACAGCTATCCCCAAACCAACAAACAAGATCCTTTGCATCTTTGTTTTCCTTTTCTCTCTGTTAACTCTTTGGGGTGTGTTTGTGTGTGTGTGTGTGTGTGTGTGTGTGTGTGTGTGTGTGTGTGTGTGTGTGTGTGTGTGTGTGTGTGTGTGTCCACTCTGGCAGACGTTTAGTCAACAACGGGAAGTTTTGGAGATCTTATCTATAATGTTCTATAATGGCCATAAATTGTTTCCGTGTCTATAAAACAGGGGGATGTGTATTTTGAAGGGATCTAAACGGGGTAATTGGAGGTCTCCCGTGAGGCGACAGAGGCCGGGAAAACAGCCTGAGGTCTGCCAGGCCTCCGTGTGTGGCCCCGCTGGTGCAGGAGGAGCCCATAGGCGCTATATTGGTCCACACAGAGACATTGAAGCAATTCTCTATTTATTTCGGACTAATGAAGCAGCAAAAAGGTCAACGCTGTACTCGAGTTTAGGTGAAGGCCCAGGTTTTCTTAAGGGCTTCATAAAAAGCATTTTCAAGCATGAAAAGGAATCTGGATTCATATCAGCTGTGTGTGTCTTGTATCTGTCCTGTCTATGAATAAATAATTTAATCCATGCCTTTCCTGTTAGGAAAAAAAAGGTATTACATTAAAACAGATAAAGGGTCATTCCACTGGTTTTACACATCAAGGTCAGTTTATTGATCTGAGAAGTCTGAGAAAAGGTTGGGCTTCAAACTAAAACTATTTAACAAACAGCCAGTTACAAACAGAGGCAGCAGGATATAAGAGACGTAAGCATTTAGCAGAAAGGGAGGGTCTAATGAAAAATGCTATCAAGTTGCATAAGAGGAAGTGCTTTTGGAGATTGAGCCAGAATTGACCTAAAGTCAGGATATCTGAGATTCACTATTCAAAATGTCAGAGTTGCAGCATAATGTGTTCTACTTTTGTTGACTTATTGTTTTTAAATGAAATGCTGTTTTTGAATTTTCTTTTTGTTATCTTTAAAAAATATAACTCACATTATAAACACACACACTGGCTATTATTCTGCATTGAGTAATTTTAGGTCTCTAAACATTCTCACATTTTGCTGATTATTCTGAAATTCACAACTTTTTCTTCAATTTTTACAGTATTTTTAAAATGTGGAATTTGTACTTGTACTTAAAAGAAAGGATCTGAGTACTTCCAACACCACCAAATGGGTTAATATATCCCAGTTTGTGCTTTCTAAATGAAACCACAAAGCAAGACAGTTGACCAATCAGGGGTCAGGAGTGGTCTGGGCCTGTTCACTCCAGACAAGGAAAACAGATTGATCCAAACAAAGCTGTAAATAGACGGACAGAGAGAAGCAACGTGGAGGAGAAGAGGAGGTCACTGTATCAGGTCGGTCTGAACTGAGATCAGATAAGCGCCACATGGCTCGCTCCCATGACGAGGCTTCCTCTGGCGTCCTGTCTGCGGCCGACCGCGGTGATTACAGCCCTTAGTTCTCCCCTGGTCACTCTCTGTCCCTCTGATGGTTGTCTCAGACTTCCTCCATTCATAGTCTGTCTGCCCGTGTGTGTGTGTGTGTGTGTGTGTGTGTGTGTGTGTACATGCATTTATGTAAACCAACCAAGTGGCTTTTCCGGGGGCTGTTCTGTGAGGAAAGGTTATGAAAACACAACAGTGCACTGGGAACTGTAAACATGCCTGCACACAGAGAGCCAGGGCTGAGGGCCATTTTCCTTCACACCGTGCTGTGCAGTCATCCTCACTGCCAGCATTCACCATCCAAATGCAACGGGTGACAGATAACAACCCGGATCTCCACCAGAAACGGTCACTCCCAATCTTGGTGCGCAATATACATTTCATCACAGTTTTCCTGTAGGAAAGTCCCCCTCTGGTCAACCTGCGTTTTGTCTGGTGTTTGAGCGTCACTATGCAGAATGAGAAGGCTGTTTAGAACAGTCACCTGCTGAAGGGGGAAAGTTTCTCTGTGCTCACAATGTCGAGCTGGAATGAAAAACGCATCTCCAGTCATATTGTGCATCTATTTAACAATATATGCTGAAAAATGAATTATTGAAAAAAATATTTCTTCGTATTTTTAACTCAAAATCAAATATAGCTTGAGAATGTTGAGAATTAATCTGCCTGCCGATCCTGTCGTTCAGACATACGTTACAGCAGCTGGGACATGCAGGATTTCTTGGTCCAGTCCTCATCTGAGTTAAGTAGAAAGGATACAACAAGTACAACAGTGCTATGATCAAAGTGCTAGGTAAGAACATAGAAGTGCATTTTTTTTTTTTTTTTTTGATGTGGAAGTGTACGGTGGCCCAGAGGTGTCAGGCCAAATACAAAAGCCACAACACAAAACAAAAGCCACAATGGAAGTGGCCTCAAACACATCTCAGACTAATATAATATAAAAATAAAGTTAAATAAATAAAATAATAATAAATATAATATAAAGCATGATTATTATTACACTAAATTAAATATTTCTAAATATAATTTAAGACAAACTACCATTGTTGAATATTTTCTAGTTTTTTTTATATATATATATGCGCGCTCCCACACTTTTTGCTTCACTCGCCATCTATTGCAAATATTAAGCAGCTTCTATCGATCATTAGTCATCTGTTCATAGAAGGAGGTTCATTATTCACATGTAATATTGATTTAAGTAAGTAGTAATAATATAATATTGGAAGTAAGTAATATCACATATGGTATAAAAAAAGTTCCTTTATTATGTGATTATCAATAGACAGGCATATGCATGCATAAACAAAATCAACAGACATGTAGGCTAATATAAGTCGTTTTAATATCATGTATGAGTTTGGTGGGATAAAAAAAAAAACAAGTAGTGGGCTATTAGTGAAATCATTTATTAGACAAATAATCCATGTTAAATACACAGGTTGCAATACATGTCCGATAAGAAGAAATAAATAGTTTATCAACAAATGAACAGAAAAACATTCAGAATAAATGTAAATGTTTTCTGTTAAAGGTTGGTGCCAGAGGGCCGGACTGCAGGTCAATACTCATGTTCCCCCGCTGGACCTCTACTTTGGGGAACGGGATTTAAGGAAGGACCTCCGTCTTTCAAGGCGTTCCATGGAGAACCTCGTCCACTGCTTACTAACAGAACATACTTTATATATAGTTTACTTACTTTCTCCGGCGGCAGAGGGAGTTTAAGGTCTCCCCCTCCGTCCTGAGGACCTTCTACTCCGCAACCATTGAGAGCATCCTCACAGGTTGTACCTCAGCCTGCTATGGAAGCTGCACTGCACGGGGCCGAGCTGCATTGCAGAGGGTATCAAGGCATCCTTCACCACGCTGGAGGAAACGTACAGCAAGAGGGTGAGAGCCAGGAAAATCTGGCTAGACGCCACTGTAATGGGAATTTTGGATGTTTGTAATTTATTATCAGAATATTTGTCAGGTCAGACGTCGATCCGCATCTCCTTTCTGACTGTTATGCTATGATGAAAATGAATGCCTGTTTGTAGATGATATGAACATGAGTGCCACATTGACATAAGATAATTTCAGGACTATGACGCCTGTGTTCTGTAAATCTTGACCTTGCCTGTACATCTTGTCTTTGTAAGATAGGACATGATCCGTCCTTTGGTTCCTCCTCCTTAAAAGGGAGATTGCTGTTGGACTCAGGGTCGTTCCTGCTGATTCTGAACCTTTGCATCAGAAGGCAGGGGTGAACAGTACTTTCTTCTGCAGATGAGAATACTTAGTGGAATAAACCTTGGAGAAAAAGCTGATCCTGGTTGTTGATCTTTATTGGGCAGATTCATTTTTCCACAACACCTCTCACCCAAATGCTGGCCTCTTTACCAGGACTGAGTGACTGAGGAAGAGCTTTTTCCCGCAGGCAGTCAGACTTCTCAACCATGACGGACTTTAATTGGCACTTTAAACAACAACAAAAAACACCTGCACTTTTTAAGTCATTTTTATACTATACTTTTTATCAATTATTTCTATAGCATCACCTTAGGTAGATGCCTGCTTTTTTTTAAAATACATTACTATTTATAAAAGTCTGGTGGTGGTTCCATGGGGAATATTTCAGTAGTGTATTAATGCTGGAGTGATATTAGGGGTTTAATTATCATCCAGGGTGGGGGTAGCGTTGTAGTGTCTTATGGGTAACCTGCATACCGGTATGTGAGGTGAGGTGTGATGGGAAGCGTAGGCCCCGTGGATGTGTGTGGATGTGAGAAGCCGCTGCTCCCTCGCTGCAGCCGGTGAAGTTGATGTACAAATGAGTGTTGTTAGCCAGCAGAAGTGTATTAGATGAGCTCAAGATTACAGCCTCACAAGACTGCAGTGTTCCTGTCCTCTTGTAGACGACTCAATAAAATCCTCTGGTTGGACGGTGAAGGATCTCCCCTACATTTACATTTAGGTCATTTAGCAGACGCTTTTCTCCAAAGCGACTTACAATAAGTACATTTGTCGAAAGAAGGAAAAAAAAAACAACAACATATCATTGCCGATAAAGTAAGAGCTAAAAATAGAACAAGTGTTAGGTCCTCATCTGAGTAAAGTAGTAGCTGTTCAGCAACAAAAGCAACAGTGGGTCATGCTATGTAGAGTCAAGGTGAAGTCTGAACAGGTGAGTCTTGAGCCTTTTTCGGAAGATGGCAAATGACTCTGCTGTCCTGACATTGGTCGGGAGTTCGTTCCACCACTGAGGACCAGAACAGAGAAGAGTCTGGACTTTGCTGAGCGACATTTGTTTGATTTCAGCGATGGTGGTACCAGCTGGCCAGCTGAAGTAGAGGAGCTAAGTGCTTGCTTCGGGGCATGAGGTTTGACCAGTGTTTGAAGGTAGACGGGTGCCGTTCCATTGATGGCCCTGAAGGCCAGTGTCATCGTCTTGAATTGGATGTGTGCTGCAACAGGGAGCCAGTGGAGGTCACGGAGGAGGGGGGTCACGTGGGAGAATTTGGGTAGATTGAAGATAAGGCGTGCTGCGGCATTCTGGATACGCTGCAATGGTTTAATCGCAGAGGCCGGGAGTCCGGCCAGGAGAGAGTTGCAGTAGTCAAGGCGGGAGATGACCAGTGCTTGGACCAAGAGCTGCGTTGCATCCTTTGTGAGGAAGGTCCGAATCCTGCGGATGTTGTAGAGGGCAAATCTGCAGGATCGGGCCACAGCAGTGATGTTGGGGGTGCAGGATAGTTGGTCATCGAGGATTACACCCAGGTTCCTCGCAGTTGAGGAAGGTAATACTGTGATGCCCTCGACAGTGACCGACAGGTCCATGCGAGGGCAGTCTTTCCCTGGGATGAAGAGGAGTTCGGTTTTATTCAGGTTAAGCTTGAGGTGATGTGCAGTTGTCCAGACAGAGATGTCAGCCAGACAGTCCGAGATGCGAGTTGCATTGTGGTGTGTTGTTTGACATGGCAGTGTGGCATGGAGCATCGTCCTGCTGGAAGAACCAATCATGAGTGTTGGGGAACATTTTCAGAGCAGAGGGAAGCAGCTTTTCTTCCAGGATGACCTTGAACATGGAAATCCGCATGATTCCAGCCTTCAGTGCAGGTTCCACAGCATCCTCTTCATATTTACCTAAAACACTCATCAACACCTGAATGATCACGTATAATGTTATTGTTGACATCCAATGACGATGAAGCATATAACTAACTCACATCGTGTTAAAAAAAAACAGAACCACTATAATATTCTGCTTATTTTTGTTTTATTGCACTTTTACCATGATGCAAAGAAATAAAAAATAAAAAATCCACAGAAACTATAAGTTGAATGAAAAAAAAAGAGAAGCATTTGACTTTAAAAACACGCCATCATAAGGTTCTCCGTGGAAACCACCCTTACTTCCACGCAAACTGTACTGACCTGACACGGGACTATGGAAACTCAGAACAACTAATAAAACCGTTATGGAACAGATGTAGTCAGCACACACATATATATGTAGACCTCCGCATCTTACCTATAGCTCGTCCCCCGGAGGAGCTCGAGCCTTTCCGCTATATGAAACCAGACATTCAAGTATTTCTATCATTGCACAGGCACTAGATTTTCCTACTGTATATATTAACTTTCAGCCAGCGACTGAATCGTTGACACCGACAGCTAAAAGCTATCTGCTCTCAGTAATGAATGAAATATACATCCTGAAAAATAATCTCTCCACAACATCAACATCTGGACGTCAAATATATTACAAAAAACACCCAAAACAATAATATAAAACTATTAGTGTCACATTTTGCTTTTGGTACCATAAACTCTAAGCTCCCATCTGTTGCACTGAGAGCATGAAACAGAAACAGTGTTTGGATCAAACTCTCACCAACACTTGGTGGACTTTAAACCGATTTTAGTGAGTCAGATCCTTGGAATGGGATAAAATATGGAAAGGGTTAAACTTTAGAGGCACGGACCTGGCAGCTACTTTATGCACATGCTCAGTTTGCCCTCTTGTGGACAAATGAGGAAGTGCACCACTGTGATGTGAAATTCATCAGTTCATTGTTTTGACAGAAACTGATTATTATTAATTTCAAATAATAAATATTAATTTTAATAAATACTCTCTCAAGTACAAGTAACATTTAAGGGCAAAATTAACGGACAAAATCCAGGAGTAAACCTGCACTCCGATCAAAATATTTCCATCTTGAATACCAACAATAAAAAGCTGAATCAACTCAGCAGAAATCAATTTTTTTTTAAACATTTTTCAGTAAATCAATAAAACATCATTCTGATAATTAAGACAACAGGAAGTCGACCTCCACCTCCTCCTCCACCGTGAATATCCAAACGAAACACTTGCAATACCAACAATACGTATAAACACATAATTCAGCTTGTGAAGAAGGGGGGGGGGGAGGGGCGGGGTCGGGAGGTTAGTCCCCCAGAATTCACTGAATTCAACAAAAGGGTCCTGAACAAGACAGAGAGAAGGCGCCTCTTGCAAGACTTTCATGGTTTGGTAGTGCTGCGGTGGGTCGGTGCGGTGACACTATCCTACGCTAGAGTCAGGGTGGGATATTTGAGGGAGTCTAGGTAACGTGAGGGGCTGGTTCAGTTTAGTTTGTGACCCGGCCCCAGATCCATCCAGAAGTCTTTGACATCACCCGTGAGCATTTGTGCAGTTCGATTCATTGCACTTGTTTCATCACGGTCAAGTCCGATCCAGCAGGCTTCCACGTCCAGACAGCTAACACTGACCTCAGGCAGACGGGCTTCCCAGTAAGTTCTGCCAGGGGGGAAAAAATCAAGCCCTCTGAGGAATTCATTACAGATGGAGCTCATCTGCGTTACAGGATGCCAATTCAGTTTTAAGGGAGAAGCCTGGATCTCCTATCTCCCGGGAGTCAGTCCCAACTAGCTGCCAGCACCTCCGGACAGCTACCTCCGTCGTGGGACGGTGTGGCCGCGGTCTGTCCCTTGGTGCCCCTGGAGGTCGTCCTCGACGACGTAACTGTAGCCCTCCTTTTCAACGCATTCTGACAGCACGTTCAGCACCTGGCGACAATGACACACATTATAACATAGTTTTTCCTGGATGTTTAAAGGAACGGTTCAATACTTTTGGGTAAGTCAGATAGGTCACATAATCCCAGCTAGTCTTTTAAACCGTGAGGAGTGAGGACGCAGCACTGACCTGGCGCAGTCGTCGGTCCATGGCATCCAGGTGCGGCTGGATGAGGATGGGAGTAAGGCGGTCCCTCACCAGGGATTCTGCCATGAGCGTGGACAGCTTGTATTCTTCCTTAGCGAGCAGCTGCAGACGCAAGTGGGTCGACTTCCTTACCCTGAAGAAAGAGAGCAGCCGGGGGGGTAAGAGCCGTGGCTACATGCACCAACATCCCCATATGCTCCACAATGCTGACGACGTGAAAAGCCAACTAACAATGTGTGAAAATTGTGCTTATGTATCGCCATGAAGTCTTTCTCATCAAGCTCCATAAAAACATCAGCAAAGAAGATCTCACCTGCAGCACTGGGTCAACGGCACCAGGATGGACGTCTCGTCATGGGAGTGCTTTCCAAAGCTACAGGGAAAAGACAGATGCATGATGGATGCATATCTTATTATTGTTTGTTCCCTTATCTTGCTCACCTGTTACTCTGAAAGCAGTTTGTGCTACAGTATAACATTCATTATTAAATTATACGTATTTGTATGTAATGTAATTTCCTGCGTTTTTATAAAAATGTCCATCCATTGGTAAATTGAATGAGCTTTCCTGAAGAACACGATCTCAGCCACAGTAAACATCTCCAATTCTCACTATTACACACTTATCAACCATGAGGTCATAATGATAAGATATACAATTTATGAATCATATACTGCAATGCATTAAAACCCCCGTTCACACTGACTGCATCTTTAAAACTCATCCAACACATTAATTAGTTTTAACACGATTAGACGTCATCCAAAAAGTATGTCAATAACCATCATTTTCAGGAAACGCTTCTATAGTTTTATTACCTCTTTATAGCTTAATGTGAGTCTGCTTTTAAAAAAAACATATTTTTACGCCATTTAATAAATTATTCAAAATGTCAGAAAATGATGTTCAATATCTGCACATTATGTATTTGTTCCGTCTCATTTATTATTTTTAATGTGGACGCACTTTTACGCCACAGCGAGCAGCACGGTTATGGATGACGATCAGTTTCTCTGCCTTTCAAACGCAGCAGCTTACCCTCTGCCGTTGTCCAGGTGGATGATAAAGGTCTCATTTCCAAACTTCTCAAACGTCTCATAATGGTGGCGATCCATGTTGCCTGTGTTGGAGCACAAGAGTGAAACAGTGAGAGCACATATCTGCGTGTGTTATATAGAGTTTACATTACATCTTCTGCATTATTGACCTCTGAAACGTTGCTTAAACCTCCAGGACAGTGAAACTCACCCATGAGGAAGTCAAAGACGGTCATGTCCATGATGTCCAGCAGTCGTGTCCCGCTGTCGTACGGCGGAGTCTGTTTGACTTCCTCGCAGTAGTCCGGGTCCACTTCCCACCTGAAGAATTAAATATCACATTAACATCATGTTTCCAACTTGTTAAACCTTTTAACTGTTGTTCCAGTTCCTTCTTGGGATCATTTTGGGGAAATTCATTCATATCATTTCTTATAATAAAATTGCAATTTAGTGTTTTCTTCCGTGGCAAGTTTTTTTACACCTCTACCCTGACTTACAAGATATCCTCCAAACCACGCATCTCTTGACAGTGAGTGTTATAAATATCCTCTGACTGCTTGACGCTCAACGTCTGCTTCATTCAGTGAACGCTGTCTGAGTGCAGGACCCATCTCTTACTCTGCCTTCTTGCGTTTGTGGTAGGAGCGTCTCCACGGGTTCCTCCAGGTCTTGCGTTTGGCGAGCGCCAGGTCCGGGAGGAAGGCAGCCAGGGATCCTTCTATCTGGTCCGGTTTACCGCACAGAGCGTGCTCAGTGGAGCAGTAGTAGGAACACTCTCCGTAGAAACACACGTTGTTGGCTGAGAGTCAGAAAGAACACACATTGTTGTGGTTACTTGGTTTAAAAGAACTTAAAAGTAACTGTCAGGTGATTTTTTTTCCCTCCCTCCTTTTGAAATGCACACCGCCTTATTAAAAAGGCCAATTTTCACAAGATTAAAATGACCCGGAGACAATCAGTGACTTGTGTTAATTGCTGAGATTTATCAGTTATTTTTAATCCTGTGAAAGTTTTCAATGTGTATTATATGTAACGTAAAAGTGGCATCGCTAATTAACGACAAGCTAGAGTCCCCTGATAATGCTAACACCATGGAAATTAATATGCCAGTAATTCAGGCCACAGAACCAGCTTTGCGCTACATTATTAAGAAGAAGACTGTTCATTTTGCTTGGCTGTGACTAGCATAATGAAACAATATCATGGAAGATGGCACAGATGGCTCTTTATTTCTGAAATCCACACATACGCACGATTGATGGTTGCAAAACAGCTTGTCAACTGACATGTGTGCAGGATTTTCATCAGATCTGATCTCGTGGCATTTTATTTCATCCCTGATGTGTGTCTGAAAACCAATAACTGCCCTTTTTCAGTTTGTACCTGGCGAAATGAAGAAGGTCCTCCAGAGTTTTTTGTCTCGCGTGACGTCTCGGATCTCCTTGGTCATGTTGACGAGTCTGCCAGCCACGGGAGGGACGCGGCGGAAATCTAGGATCCTACAGATATATAGAGAGACATACTGAAGGGTTACAATCTGCCTTCACAATACAGCAGCTGTGACACTCGCCTCATAGAAGCAATCAACATAATCTGACCCAACCGCTGCAATTTGCATCAAAAAGAGTCAAATCTGAACACGTGGATATCTATATATAAGATCTCCATCAAATAAATAATAATTCCATAATTCCACTTAAAAATAACAGAACGCTCCTTCTAACTCCACCATGGCCAAACGATACTCCTGTAAATCACCGTCACTGCCAAGAGGGGGCACTGTGACACAAGTCCTGACCTGACAGTTATACCACATGGTTGTAAAACCTGTGGTTTTTATGTGGCTATCATTCTACATCAAAACCCATTTCTAACTTCCACACAGCTTCCTGGCTGTGTATATTTCCAGATCTAGGTTTTATGGAAAGATGGCGTGATCTTCATTCCTGTGTGCGTGCCACATGCCTATTATATGCATGTTCCCCCCTGTTGTCAATACCCCCATGGCAGCACGGGCTCTTTAAAAATTGATAACCCTGACAACACCTAATGGCCAAGGCCTGAAGGCGGAGAGACACAGAAGGAGAGGCTGAGATTAAAGATGCAGCGAGGGGAATGAGAGGAGAGGGATGGACGTGGGAGAAAGAGGGCCGTTAACCGAGAGCTCGTCATAGAAATGATCCCATCAAGTAGCGTGTTGACGGGTGAAGTGAGACAGACGCACGCGGTCGCTTCTCCTTCCCCCGGACACAGGATGAGTCTGGCCTGCTGCCACGTTAAAGGAAACAGCTACGCTAGCTTCAGTTCACTCTTTCCTTCCGTCTCTTTGATAAAGCGTATTTCCACCAAGGCCATTTGAAACTAATTTTCAGGGTGGGACGGGAGGCCCCTGCTAAGTGCATGAACAGCGGGAATCAAGATTTTGCATACGCCCAGCTGAAAAATGTATAAGAGACCAGCTATGTGGTTTCAATATTTTAAGGTCACACGGGTCCTTGTATGTCTTTCATGTCTGCTCGCTCTCTTTTCCTCACCTATTGCAGCACTTCCAATCCAATCACATAATTAATGATGCTTACAGTGTAGCCTATAAGAAAAGACAGTGGCTCTGTGTGTGTGTGTGTGTGTGTGTGTGTGTGTGCACGCCGGTGCAAATCCTGCTTTTAAAAGAGCCTGTGTGTGTCTGCGGGCCCCCTGGGAGGCAGTGTAGCCTAAGCCTCTGCACCAACGGCAGCAGCAGCAGCAGCAGCTCTGCAGCCAGGCTCTAATTTAGAACAGACAAAATAAGGGGAAAAAAATAAAGCGCTGCTTTTGGCAAACCCTGCCTGGCTTATATTTAGAATGGGCACAGGGCCTTTCATGCCTTTGGTTTCCTCCTCTTCCCCTTAACCCACACATATGCCGGGAGTGTGCACATGTATTTTCATGCATTGTGTGTGTGTGTGTGTGTGTGTATAGAGGAGGACCAGATGTGTAGCAGACTGGTGAAGAAAGCTTGTGCTAATGCAATTGCTGCTGAACTGTGTCATTGTGCCTGAAGGAAAGGCAGATTCAACATCGCTACCCGCCGTGGCCCCATTGTGTGTGTGTGACTGGACACGTGTGTGTGTGTGTGTGACCTCGGAATCATCTTGTACCACCAGCGTTCACACAGTCGTAATAACACAGAGCACACAAAGTGACGTCTGCTGGACTTCAATGGCAACGCGGCCGCTGAAACTCATCGCTTGCTCCGGTCGATCAGAGAGCCTCGGGAGGTTTTCTCTTTTCATTTAAGTATCTCGGGCAGGCAGACGGGCAGGCAGGCTATTAAGTGTTAGCCTTGTAAAGGCACTGAAGCTAGGCAAGGAAGCTGCAGTCATTGTTCAGTCAGAGGCTAGCTGTGGGAGGCCGGCATTCATTTTCTATGACTCATGGCCTCTCGGTGCCTCCAGCCTCTACTGTACGGACCCGGCTCACACCCCTCGCTGTGTTTGTAAAAGCTTCTGAGGGACGGAAACAGTGAAAAGGAGAAGAGAAATGTGTAAAATAAGCAAATGTGCAGGGCATTCATGCACTGAAGGACAACGCCTGCAGACATGCATTCATACACGTGGAGCTGTTCTGCCATACTGGTGGAGGACCTTGCAAACACAGATCTGAAAGCCTCACTGTAAAACAACAGGTGCCCACTTCTGGCTTGGCGTTCAGCAGGTTTTTGTCCCTCCCGCGTGGTTAATGAGCTGACACGAGGAGCAGCTAATTAGCAATCAGGGAGGAACTCAAACCCGCAGGACGATGGTCTTCAAGGATGGGGGAGAAAAAAAGCACTTGGGCTTGAAGGAGTTCAAGCAGATTCAAGAACATTGGGGTCTTTTCCTTCGTTGGAAATGTTTGGAGCAGCGGTGACATTTCTGGGCTGGACATCCATGGCTGCCCCTGAGAGTAATGAAGCCACCAGGCTTTGACAAGGAAGACGGATGCAGGGAATAAGAGAGATGATATCTCTGTTTCTACTGTATCGATTATTATCCTTTTTTTTAAAGAAAAAAAAACGTGCCTTTGCTTAAAAATGTCCGATTCAGCAAGAATTCTGCTTCACAAAGAAAGAAGGTGCGGTTTCAAATGAACACAGATGAGAAGACAGACGGATGACGTGACGATGGGACGTCCCAGGTAACATAGCACCTCACACACCTGAGACGTGACGCAGACTTACTTGTCGAGATGAAAGGCGGCAATCTCCGCGTTGTGTCTTTCAAAGTCCGAGAAATAGAAGAAGTCTGGTGGGGTCTCCTGCTGCCGGGTCTGCCTGCAGGGGCACAAGGGGGGAAAACACAGAGGTCAGGTACAACTGTCAGGCAAAGCCAAGGTTTGATAGCGAGCAGTAAGCAATAGGCTCTGATCACAGTTCAATTCACTTACATGAAAGTCCAAAAAAAACAAGAAAATGTTCACATTTGAGAACCTGTTATTCTTATGAATATGTGATGATATTTGTACATTGGATTCATATCAGTCCATGCCTTCGACACAACTTCATGTCTCCCTACAGAGGAGCCCAAACACTTTGACTTTCCACCTGTGTACCAAACACTGCTTTGTGAGCAAGACACAATAAACACAAAAACAGATGTAGCAGTTACTGTGGGTGTTTAGTGCGGCCACAAGAACAAGGAGGGACAATCGAAGGTCAGACACTTCCTCCTGAAGCGCCCACTCCTGTTCTCGATCTGTACCTATTTCTGTCCAGCTCTGATCCTCCCACCCCCCCCAAAAACTGCTTTCCACACACATTCTGCCTTAAAGCTCTTACTGGAGGGAAAAGAGGCTCTTAAAGGCTTAAATCCCAGAGCTGATGGAGGATGGCCAGCACGGGGCAGGACAGACAGGACGCCCGGGGTGAAAAGGCGAAGTTAAAAAGGAAGTGGAGGTGAAAAGAGCTGCGGAGAAGGTGTGGGGTATAGACATTATGTTAATGTCTCACACAGACACAAAGCCAGCAGCGCGGCCCCATCGTCAAATTGCTATCATCCTCCAGATGAGCTGCATATTTGAGTTATTTTGCCTTTTCTTTTATTGACAACAGTAAATACTTTCCAGGAAGGCAGCTGACTGTAATGATTTGGGCTGCAGCCTCTGCCTCTTCTGCTTCAGCTAGTTGAGGGAGGATGAGAAGAATGGAAACTATCTTGGCAACTTCTCCTTCTCTCCTTCTCTCTCTCCCTCTATTCCCTCCGGATGTCTCTCTCTGTTTATTCTGCACAAAACCCCTCTATCTCACCTCCTCTGCGTCTCCACTCTCCCTCACACAGAACTGTTTTCTCTGCTTTCTTCTTAATACTTTATATCTGTTTGCCTCTCTCTCTCTGCTCTCTTCCTCAGCTGGCTGGCTGATTGTAACTCCCCAGCTGCATGGCTGACATATGCACCAGTCATTAACTAACCCAAAATGGAGCCTAGCGACACATTCAAAAATGTTAAAATCCCCAATTTCCTCCTCCCTTTATCTGTCTTCTTCCTCATCCTTCTCCGTCCTCGATGGAGGCGTTTGCCAGGCATGCAGATGGGTGGAGGTTTGACCAAAAAGGAAACTCAGAAAATCAGAACGTTGTGTGATTCATTTGTGTGCTGAGCTTATCAGATAAGTATTCAGCTCCTATCTTCGCAGCAGACTGCAATGCTCACTAGTTCTCCTATTTACATTTCTCATACTCCGTTTCCTCTCCTCATCCCTCGCTTCCACACAACCACTGGAGGTAAAGACGGAGCACCGTCTTCTGAATGTATCACTCTCTTCTCCTGGACGGCCTCACTTCAGGGACGCAGAGACTCGCTCCACACCAAGGAAACATGACACTGACTTTGAAAGTGGAGAGAAGTGTCTATTTACACTGGTGCAGCTCAGCCCCAGCGACAGGAGCGCATCATTTAGTCCAGCATGTGAAGTGACTACCACTGTTTTATCGATGGGGACAGTTGTGCTCAGTCAGGTCCTGAAGTTATTTCCCACCAGATATGAGGGAATTAGTTTTGGGCCAATAAGGCGGCGATGCTTTTTTGGAGACTCCAATACAATACGTTTATATAAAGTTAAGTGAGTGTGAGGTGGAAAGATTAAAGCGGAAATCCAATGAAATTATTGAAAAGCTAAAAAAAACAATGTGTAACAGGCTCTACCACTCGCCATTGAAAAATGCAATGTTGAGGCAACATGTCTTCAAAGAAACCTAAAGGAAGTCTAACTATGGCTATAACTATTATTAAGTTATGGTTACTGAAAGGGATAGAGTCTCCTCTGGTTGCCAGGCAACCAGAGGAGACTCCAGGAAGTTATGGTAATTGGTGATAGTTGAGATCTGAATTAGAGGCCCGTGGAAGTGATGGTTAACAGATATCGTCACCTTTGGACTATGCTAAGCTAAGCTAACCGGTGGCTGTAGATGAATATTTAAAGGACACAAATGAGAGTGGTATCAGTCTGTTAATTTAATGTAAAGGAAGTGAATATATATATTTCCTTTGAATTAGTGTCTGACTCCATGATGGCATGTAAATCCAGATGTTGCGATGTGATTGTATCGATTATAAGTAACGTAAATACGATCATACGTCCCATGGCATCTGAGTCACAAATACTATTTAAGCGTGGACAAAATAGAGAAGCTCCAACGTTCCAGCATTTCATGACCGTGCTGACCGTACAGGAGCGTCGTCATGGAGATTCCTTGGGGGATAAGCATGAGCAAACATTCTAGTGCAATGATTCATGGTCATTCAGCCTTAAAGAAATCCGCAAGCATACTTCACATAGCCCTACTACATTGCTGTCTCTATAGGGGAGGACACCACAGTAAGCCGCTTTATGCCTGCTTCTATTCTTAAACTCGAATGCGCACCAAAAAAAAATGCAACTCGATGAGGCGTGCGAGTCCCAACGAGTCCCAGCATGTGGATGTGTGGATACAAGCGTGTAGCCCCGGCTGCACCGACGCTCTCCTCTCACCGCCATGCCAGCCAGGAAGCAGGAAGGATGGATAATTATTGTGATCCACATCCATTAATGTTGGATGTGGTTCTGAAAAGAGAGGAAGAAGAGAAGGAAGGAGACAAAATGTGACAATGACCCTGGACCCCGCGACCCTGACTACAGGATAAGCCAAGGGCGTAACTTTGAGTTGAACATTGGGGGGGTTGAGATTTCCGCCTGTGAAGCAGGTGTATATACTGTGTATATATATATATATATATATATATATATATATGGTCCTTAATTCCGTCTAACTTTAAATATTTTTGTCCCAATTACAAATAGGTTTGTAGTGTTTCACACAGGATCTTTGGAGACTATGGTGAGGCGGCTTGCGATCCTCTAGGGGAGTCTGGGGGCATGCCCCCCCCCGGGAGAAAATTTTGAATAATTTCATTTTAATGCATCAATTTGGTGAATTCTGAGAAACAAAATATGACAAATCAATTACTGACCAATTTCTTACAAACTGCTGGTACTGATACAAATGTTGACATACTAAATGGGGTTGAGGAGTTTAAGTGTAACTTTTGTTCAGTAACATGATTTGACTCGTGAGTGGTGGCACTGGAGCCCTAGCAGTAGCTACCTCCTGTTGGGAAGATACTTTTATTCTTTTGCTTTTTTTCGCGTGCTTTCTTCAAACCACCGCTGATGCTTCGTACACGTACGGGGAGAGACCAGACAGTAGAGGAGCGCAGGTGGGCGAAACCAAATCTCAGAGCGGGAGGGGGCACAGACAAACGTCACTATTTTTTACTGGTAAATTGAGAAAATATAATGCTTAATAATTATAAATATAATGCTTAACATTCAATATCAATAAGTATGATATCATATTGGGTGGGTTGTGGTGGTTGGTTTGGATTATTGGGTGGGTTGCAACCCACCCATCCCCCCCATAAATTACGCCTATGGCTACTTCTCCTCTCCCGAACTCATAGCGGCGAGTGACTGACTTCAAATGTAAACTTTAGAGAACGTGGGTTGGGAAATACCAAGTGTGTGTAGAGGGGGTAGGGTGGGAGAGGGGGTTACATTACCACATGATTAAACACAAAACTATTTTGCAGGTACATAAAATGGATAAAATTATGCATGCAAAATAATTATCGGAATTATGTGATTATATTGGGGGGTTATATTGTCTGGGCTTGAGGTTTGCGGGGGTCATGACCCCTGTAACCCCCCTACAAATTACGCCCCTGGGATAAGCGATGGATGGGAGCAGGGATGGCGAAGAGGACAAACTACAAAAAGATCCCTCTTAGTGTTCTTTGAACTAACAAATATGCAGCTGTTACACATTACCTAACATTACGTCTGTGTTCAGCCAAATGTGAGCGTGTTCTGATCAAGCGACCTATTAGAGGCGTGTTGTTTCAAGGAAGCTGTGTGAGGCGTAAGGCAAGGGGGAAACATACATAAATGCATTACCACATTATAAAGTCTATAAATGTTTGAGTACACAGTATGCACTGAGCTCACAGAAAACAGAGAGGAGGGCAGAGACGCTGGTTACTCAAGAGCTATTCGTCCCTTTCAATTTGAACTGCTTGGTTGAGCTTAACCTTTAAAATATTTACCAATCCAGCGTGGAGTTGCTGAATGATAAGTAGAAATCTTGCACCAAGCTGCCAGAAGAAGCATACATTTATTTCCCTCCTTGGCAAGGCGTCGTGGGACAGCCAAATGTTGTTATGCAAGGATGGATACTTTCACGTAGGGTTTGGTGGCGCCGCTCTAGCCTGCTGTCTACACCGACACCCTTTATCATCGGCAGCAGGTGAGACGTACAGACCGAGCATGCCCAGTGTGACCCTGGCCTTGCTGTAAACACATAGTTTACACTGGGTGGCCAGACAGTTTCTTGGCTCCGCTCCCCACTCAGAGAGGCCCCAGAAGCCAGCGGGGCAGCGGAGGTCTATCAGCAAACACAGCGCAGTGTGAGAATCTGGAAGAGCTACCTGTGCATACGGTGCATAGCTGACCTCTGCAAGAGAGGTCGAGGGAGAGAGAGGAGGAGGGGAACTCAGGAAGGGGGCAATTCTTTTTACACTGTCATTGATATCAAATGTGGAAAAAGGCTATTTTGCCTGAAGTTGCAAATAAAAATACAATGTCAGATACAGTTCTGGTGTTGGTCACTTTCTTGCCCTCTAGATGCCTTTGGTACTAAACAACCAGGATGGTAAACCTGCAGCATGAGTGGACTGAGTGTGGTTTGCTGATACACATTTGCTGGATATCTCATTTCAGTTACTTCAGTCATTCAGTATTTAAGAAAAGATGGTTAAAATTGTTAAAATTGAAACAGTTTAAGCTGTAGTAATAGTCCCTTATATAGGTTGAGCTCCAAGAAAGCCAAATCCTACATTTCCCATAATGCAATCTAATAGCTTTTATTAACTGCCTGGTCAATAACCATATCTTTCATACTCAGAGTCCCTGTTAGTTGGGCAGGCTTTCTGATGCTGAGTCTGCACCTAAACCAAGATTTCGCTGATGACATCATCAGTCATTTTCAGTTATTAGGAAGCCCCTCGAGAGGCACAGAGGAAATTCGTATCGCTAAATTGGCGGAGTCCTCCTTTAACTCCCTGCTTACAGTAACTGCAGCCACCAAAATGTGATGCTACTCTCTACTGTCACTAACTTGACTACTCCCGGGATCACTCCCGGGAGTCTGGCTATGCTTTCTGGTCCAGCAGAGTCCACTGAGGTCCTGACCGATGCAGACTGCTAACTGGTCTGACGCTGGAAACACCACATGGTAGCTCCACCTGCCTGCTGTGTGACTGCTCAACCACTCCTGCTTCCTGGTCTACGGCGACGTGGCTGGGATGGATCCATCTTGGCGTGGCTGTGCCTGCTGCCATGGACTACTACTGTTGATACTATTGCTTTTATTAATACCACCACTACTGTTAATGCTACTACTACTACACTACTACCAACACCAAATGCAGTTGGAACCCAAGGGCCTGGGCTGCACGAGATTTCTGCCTAAAAGCCTATTAAGGCAGTTTTTTCTCGCCACTGTCGCTGTAACGCTTGCCCCTGGGTGATGTTGGGACTTTGAAATTGTGTTGACTCTTGAAATTTTGAGTGTATTCTAGTCCTGCTCAATGTGTTAAGTGTCCTGAGATGACTCTGTTGTGATTTGACACTATAAATAAAATTGAATTGAATTGAATTGAATGCTAGCTGTTCCATATCATATTACATTTTTCAACAAAATTCTAAAAATCTACAAAAGGCTTCTTTAGTTGAGCACTTCTGGATGCTCCCATGCCAAATCCATGTTTATTTTTCCAGTGATGCGTCCCAGCGGCAACAGAGTGGAGTTATCCATTATGAAAAATCCAAAAGTCATGACAGCTAAGCCTGATGCATGAAGCATTTCACTGTGATATTTTTCTCTCTCTCACACGACTGAATGTACAATGGGCTTTATTTTGTTGCTCTGTTCATCTTTTTCATGCTCCAGCAGGTTGACTTTTGAACAACCATCTCAAGTATCTTTCTCCAGTTTCATCTGAGCTGAATTCTGGAAACAAGAAACATCCAAATCCCCCTTTTTCCTTTGACTTAACAATTTTCTTATCCAAGGTAATGTATACTACCCAAAGTCACGGGGCGCCTGGCCGTAGCAAGGAGAGTTTTATCTAGTTTCAAAGTCAAACTGCCATCGATCACCTTAAGCCGGTAGCTGTGGTTGTAAGCCACAGTGGAGGAGGATAGAGGAAGATATGCTGTAAAATATAAAAGGACAAGGGCATTTTCCAGCCCCAGCGGGTTCCAACCAAAGGGCTGACTCCACACACTTGTCACACATCATCCGTCAAACCCACGGGCAAAGCAAAGTGAGCACACACACACATCTTACACATATCTATAATACACCCATACATAAATATAGAATCATACTGTACATCACACACACACACACACACACACACACACAGAAGCAGCTTGAAAGAGGTTTAAACCTCAAGAGGGGGTGGTTGAGCTGCGAGGAGGCAGGTAAGCTTTTAATGCATGAGAGCGTAAGATAGCGAATCCCATCCAGGGTCAACAAAAAAAAAAAAAACCCCGGGGATGAGAGGAGGCGCTGCATTGTTTTATCTCGAGCTTGACGCATGTGAAGGTTGACCTTTTGAGCAATGACATTTGATAAATTGAGTAAAAAGCCTTTCAGCGGCGTATGAAACGGGCATACCTGCGCACACCCGTTTACCGGCGCCGCTGCTGTAACCCGGCGACAAGGATCCGCCGCCGCAAATGAGAAACTGTGACAGGTCATTTTCGTAGGAGTGAATTATCTGTAGGTGGTACACGGAGATGACATTTGGTTGTGGGACTGTGAAAGGACGGACAGAGGAAGGCAGAATTAAGGTGGGAAAGAAGAGGGAGAGAAGGAGCGAAGGAATGAAAGACAAAAGCAGAAAGAAGGAATTAAGGTGCGGGGGAAAGGAATAAAAGAAGCTAAGAAATGAGGAAGGAAAAGAAGATACAGAAAGAAGAAAGGGATTTGGAAAACAGTATACGAGGAGATTCGGCCTCTGAAAAACATGAGCTCCCCAGAATGCCTCATTTGAGACATTTAGCGGGGGAGCTCTTAAATATTGCAAATGTTGGTTCCCATGTTGATGCACCGATCGATCGGCTGCCGATCGAAGCAGGTCAGTTTACAGCTGATGGGCCATGACTGGTGACTGGCAGATTAGTCTCATATTTCAGATTTTGAAAAAGGGAGGAAAGAGAAGGAGAAAGAAAGAGAGAAATAACGTTTTTTCATGTTATCTGCTGACCAAAGCAACTTCAGAACACATTAAAGCTGTTATATAGTTCAATACACTTTTTGCTCATTTAAATGCTCAATAGATCATTGTAAAAGGCTTACGGCAGAATGTCCTCCAACACGGACGTTTAAGTGACCGTTACAAGGCTTTTCCACACTGACATCAAGAATTTGAAGGAAAGAAAACTGTCAATGCTTGCAATATAAACAACATATCAGCCTCTCCCTTCAAATCATAGTGAGTGCAGCCATACCAATAATAAAAAAAATGAATAAAAAATCAAGGATATTTAACTAGCACACCACAAACACCCAAGGGCTCTCCAAATAACCTTCACACCGTGATCCAGGTGTGTGTGTGGGTGTGTTATCTCTTTATGTGTTTGGGTTATTTGTGTCGCAGTTT